>PVIY010006941.1:0-84719 GCA_004026745.1 Myrmecophaga tridactyla
TATCCCACTGTATGGGTAGACCGCAGTTTATTCATCCCTTCATCTGCTGATGGACACCTGGATGTTTCCACCTCTGTCTACACAGCAGTGAATATCACTGCTATGAACACTGGTGTACAAGTAACTCAGTCCCTGTTTTCAAATGTAAGAAAGGGGTTGCTGGGTCCCATGGCAATTCTGTGTTTAACTTTCTGAAGAACCACCAAACTCTTTTCCTCAGTGTAAACCTTCACTTTGGCCTCTGTTTGGGATTTTCCATGCAGCCTCTGCTTTGACACAATTGGTTTATTCACTACCCCTTGGAAAAAATACATCTGGCCCCTTTGCCTCTAGATCTGTTCACATTGGCGGCCAGTAGCCACTGGTGGCTGTTGAGCTCTGGAAATGCGTCTGGTGCATTAAAGTTGGATTTTGAAGACTTAGCCATGGAGAGAAAAAAAGTAAAATATCTCAATAATTTTTTATGTTGTTTGCATGTTCCAATAATAATATTTTGCATGTATTGGGCTAAAATACATTACAAAAGTGTATTCACCTGTTTCCTTTGACTTTTTCTAATGTGTCTACAAGAACATTTAAAATACACGCTTGGTTCATGATTCATTTCTGTTTGGTTGTGATGTTCTAGGTCTGTGTTCGTGCTGTTTCCTTCTGCTGGATGCCTTCCTAGTTTCCAGCTACTTATCCACATCTTACCATCTTTTAAGGCCCATATTAATCTCTTGTCCTCTGTGACACTCATTGTTCTGCCTCTTACCACTTAACCTGTGATTTTTTTCAACATAAAATAGGATTTTCTATTTTTATTGCTATTGTATTGTTATTTGAAATCTGCATGCATGCATTTCTTATCTCCCTTACCAGGAGATAGGAGTAACATGGTCTTTACTAAATTGTAATCTCCTTGAAAGCAGAAATCATGCAGTATGTGTAGTTTTTTCTGGATATCTGCAATGTCTCTAGTACTGGATTCCGTCCCGGAGGGAAAGGTTTGTTGAATGAATAAATAAATGAAATGGTTTTAACCTAGGGCACCTTAGAAATGCAAACTAGTTATATGAAACTACTTGCATGTTTTTCTGTTTCTTAGGTCAAGTATAATCTTTGAAATTGGACAGACCTGAGATTGAATCTATAGTGATTTTTTTTCCCTGTGGATTCTTGGGCAAGTCATGTAATTCTCTGTACCTCTGAATCCTGGTTTGTAACAGGGATACTGAGACATATTTACCAGGTTGCTTTGAGTAAATACTCAGTAAATGCTAGGTCTTTTGTAGAACTAGGAACGTTTATTTGGAATGTTGAGACTGTAAGTAGTGAAAGCCATAGGTAAATTTACATGGAACTCTTTCTCCTGTTGATGGTTAGAAAACTTTTGTTGGTATCATGCATTTTTTTTAAACTTTTTAAATGTATAATATAACATATACAAAGCAAAGAAAGAAAAAAGTAATAGTTTTCAAAGCACTCCTTCAACAAGTAGTTACAGGACAGATCCCAGAGTTTGTCATGGGCTACCATACCATCCTCTCAGATTTTTCCTTCTAGCTGCTCCAGAACATTGGAGGCTAGAAGGGATAAATTTTTTATCATCACGATTGACATTTTTTTCTCCTATAAAATGACGTATATACAAAAAAGCAATAAATTTCAAAGCCAATTGCAACAATTAGCTGTGAAACAGTTTTCAGAATTTGGTATGGGTTACAATTCTACAATTTTAGGTTTTTACTTCTAGCTGCTCTGTGATACTGGAGACTAAAAGAAATTTCAATATAATGATTCAGCAGTGTTCTAGTTTGCTAGCTGCCAGAATGCAATATACCAGAAATGGAATGGCTTTTTAAAAAGGGGAATTTAATAAATTGTAAGTTTACAGTTCTAAGGCCATGAAAATGTACGAATTAAAGCAAGTCTATAGAAATGTCCAATCTAATGCATCCAGGGAAAGATACCTGATTCAAGAAGGCCAATGAAGTTCAGGGTTTCTTTCTTAAGTTGGAAAGCACACGGCAAACAATGGTGTCTCCGTTAGCTTCCTCTCCAGGCCTCTTGCTTTGTGAAGCTCCTCCAGGGGCATTTTTCTTCGTCTTCAAAGGTCGCTGGCTGGAGGACTCTGGTTCTCTAGGCCTTGTGGCTCCGCTTGGTTCTGCTCTGGTTTTCTCATGGTTCTCAAAAGGCATTCTCTCCAAAAAAATATCTTCTTTTTTTATAGGATTCCAGTAAACTAATCAAGACCCACATAGGATAGGTAGAGACATGTCTCCATTTAATCAAGTTTAATACCCACAATTTATTGAGTCATATCTCCATGGAGATAACCTAATCAACTTTCCAACCTATTGAATAGGGATTAGAAGAAACCGTTGCTCCCACAAGATTGATTAGGATTAAAACATGGCTTTTCTACGGCACATCAGTCCTTTCAAACCAGCACAAGCAATCATACTCATTTGTTAAACCCTAACTTCTGTGTATAATTCCACCATCACCTTTGATCTTTCTCCCACTCATTAGGGCTATTTGGGCTATGCCCATTCTAACTTTTTCATGTTGGAAGGGGCTGTCAATAACATGGGGGTAGGGAGATGGAACTAGCTGATGTTCTGGAGAGGGTGGCTCTTCTTGGTACCTTGCGTTTTTGCCTTTGGCTTGGTCTGATGGTATTTTTGTTTGATTGTTTTGTAGTAATCCAAAATAGTGGCAGCCCTGAGGAACTCTTCCTAACTCTGCTAGACTCCAAATTAGTGGGTGATTAATAAATATCTGCTGATTTGAAAAATGAAGGGGAAACTCGTGTCCCTAAAATTTTTTTTAAAAGAAAAAATCAAGTTCTGATAAATGATTTGTTGTTGAAGGAATGGTAAAATGAACCTATTAGTCTTTTATTGAGAGAAAAGTTGAAAATGGTGGGGGTGGATTGCCTTGGAAATTACAATGGGAATCAGAGTGGCAAAAATTCCTTTGTGTAATTAACCTATCTTTTCTCCCCAAATATTGTTTTCTGTGGTATGCTAAAAAGAATACTAGTCTGGTTGGCCTGACTTCTATGACAAAAGCATACTAACCAGCAGGGTAATCTTAGGAAATTAACTTAAACTTTCTGAGCCTCTACTTCCTCATTTGTAAAGTGAGGGTAGCAGATGAGAATACAGTGAGGCAGTGGAACTATTTAGCCCTTAAAGTCATATTGGAGTCTCCATCTTGGCTTCACCATTTCCTGCCTCTGAAACTGTAACCAAGTTCCTTAACTTCTTTGACCCTCTCCAATTAGTGGGAATGTGTTAGGGTTCTCTAGAGAAATAGAACTGATAAGGGATGGATATATATATATTTGTTTTTTTCCCTTGATAGGAATTGGCTCACGTGATCATGTAGATTGGTAAGTCCAAATTCCATAGGGCAGATCTTAAGCTGAAAACTCTGGTGAAGGTGAGGTTGAATTCTCCAGGAGAAGCTGACTGTCTCAAGTAGAGGCAGGAATTCTTCTTTCTAACTTATGAAATCCTCAGTTCTAGTTTTAAGACTTCCAACTGATCAAATGTGGAGACTCCCCTCATTGCTGAGGGCAGTTCTCATTTGTTGGTTTTAGGTACACTCAGCAGTAGATGGAATTAACTGATTATAGATATAAATCCATCCATGAAATACCCTCACAATAACAATCAGGCCAGTGTTTGCTTAACCAAACAACTGGGCACTACAACCTAATCAGCAGGGAGAAAAGGGGGGTGCCCCATATCTCTGTCTGAGGAACTACAGAAGAGACAGATGGAAATCAGACCCAGAACAGTAAGTGATGGATAAATCTGTTGACTTGAAGAATGAAAGGGCAGCTATCAGGGGAACTGTTGCAAAGATTTTTTCCCCCCAAATCAGGCATATTGAGGTATAATTTATATGCTTTAAATGTCATCCTTGTTAAGTGTACAGTTTGATGCGTTTTGACGAATGTATGTGGTTGTGTAACCACCACTACAATCAAGACAGAAAATGTTTCCATCCTCCCCACATCCCCAAGAGTTCCCTGGGGCCTCTTTGAAGTCATTTCCCTCATCCCAACCCCAAGTCTGACCCCCCTGGCAAAATGCTGATCTTGGTTTTCTTTTCTCTGACCTATAGAATGTTACATAAATGGAATCATACAGAATGCAGCCTTAAGTGTCTAGGCGTTGACGGATTTTTTTTTTAAAGAAGAGATTAATGATAAGTTCTTGATAGATGTTGTTTTGAATGAATGAATGGTGCTGTTAGTTACTCATTCTCTTAAATGATCAACCCATTTTTGAAATGATGATCATAATGACTGCTGCATCCCTAGGTAACTGCAGAGATCTAACGAGAGGATGCATGTAAGGCATGAGACACAGTGGAGTCCAGGTCCTCCCCTCCCCAGCTCCAAATCTGTCCCAGGCACTGAGTCTGTGATTAACCCTCATTTGAATAATTACCATGTCTTGATGTATTCTAAAGCCTGTTACATGAGTCAGAAAATATTGAGTAGGGACCTTACTAGAAAATTTACATAAAAGCTTTTTCCTTTCTGTATACCATTTAACAAATTTCATTGTCCACATAGAGTTGAAAAAAAACCCATTTGTATTTCTTCCATTTGACAGTTATTCCATAGACATTAAACACAAGGGTAGGTGTTTAATATGCCTGGGAATATTTTCCGTGTCACCGGGTTTTAAATAATTAAAAAAAAAGTATGGACTCTGTTAGTGAGGAGCAACGCATTGAACACGGCATGTATTATCAGTAAACTGTCATGTATTTGGTCCATGTTTCCAGATTTTATGGCCATCTGAACAATTGTAATTCAGAAGACCGAAGAACAACTGCTCATTTTAAACCCTGTTAAAATAGTCAATGTGGAAAGGATATATTTTCTGTATAAGGCATCTCCTATATATACTTTTCCCTAATTGCTCCCATTTTGTTCCAATCATTAAATTTACCTGCATAAGTTGAAAAAAAAAATACAGGCTCTAAAAGCTAGAAAGTCCCCTTGAGATCAACCATTACATTGGGTCATGGGCAAGGGAACTTAATTCCTGTTAGGTGAAATACTTTGACCATATAGATAGACATGTAGCTTGATATTGTCAAAAGTAGGACTAAAATTCAAGTCTCTCCACTTTCATTGTTGCATATGATCATCATTCATTTGTTTATTCAACAGTCAACCACACATCAATACTATGTGAGGTACAGGAGTTCTAGTTTGCTAGCTGCTGAAATGTGATAGACCACAAATGGAATGGCTTTTAAGAGGGAGAATTTATTAAGTTGCAAGTTTACAATTCTAAGGCCGTGAAAATGTCCCAGTGAAAGCAAGTCAATAGAAATGTCCAATCTAAGGCATCCAGGGAAAGATACCTTGGTTCAAGAAGGGCAATGATGTTCAAGGGTCTCTCTCTCAACTGGTAAGTCACATGGTGAACATGGTGACGTCTGCTAGCTTTCTCTCCAGGCTTCTTGTTTCATGAAGCTCCCCCAGGGCAATTTCCTTCTTTGTCTCCAAAGCTCTCTGGCTGTGTGGGCTCTCGTGGTCCTTGTGGCAGTCTCCAAAATGCTTCCTCTTTTAAAGGCTTCCAGTAAATTAATCAAGACCCACCTGGAATGGGTAGATTCACATCTCCCATCTGATCAAAAGTTAATACTCACAATTGGGTGTGTCACATCTCCATGGAGATAATCTAATTAAAGTTTCCAACCTACATTATTGAATCAGGATTTAAGTTATGGCAACTCCCACAAGATTGGATCAGGATTAAAGCATGGCTTGTCTAGGGTACATAATCCTTTCAAACCGGCACAGGAGTGGACAAAGATAATTCAGATAAAGGCCCTTTTTCAAACTCCTTCCCCTTGCTGCTGCTTCACCCAAAGCTGCTAAGTATTGTTTAATTATGAGTTTAATGATTCACTAATAGAATCTGCAGAATCCTACCTGATAACTCTTCTTTTACCTCCTTTCCTGCTTGTATTTTTAGGCAAAGGAGTTTATGAAAGTGAATTCACTAGTTGTGACCTAGCTCTCACAACTTGATTTTCTACAAATCATTTGAGAAGGAAATATAAATGAGATTTTTTTTAAAAGAGTGGGAGTTACAGATGTTTGGAGCTCCAACGGTTGTACAGAGCTTATCCATATGTAACAGTGAAGCAGAAACGGGTATGGTAGGTGTGGGAGCCTGTCTGCCAGATTCTAGAAGACTCATTTACCCATCACTGATATATTGAATGTATGAAAGACAAATTAGAGTCAAGTATACAAACTATAGCATTTTATTCAGGGATGCCAAAGTTTTGCTGCAGAAAAAGAAGCCAAGACGGAAGGAGCTTCAGTGTGGTAGTGATGGCAGAGGATATTTATAGACATTGAAAGGAAATTAGGTTGGCATCTAGTGATTTGACCAGGGTTTGTCCATCTTATGTGTGTATGGGGTGGGGTGGGGATGCTTAGGGCAGGTGAGCTTTGTTTTATTTTGGATCAAAGGTAATGAACTAGGGCGCAGTGTGATGGTGGCTCAGTGGCAGAATTCTTGCCTGCCATGCCAGAGACCCAGGTTTGATTCCCAGTGCCTGCCCATGCAATATATATATATGTAAAATGAACTAGAGGCTTGATTGGATATCTGGGTCAACTGCCCTGGTGTGGTGACTTCAAATTCGGAAGATAAAGAGGAAACTTAAGAGGGCATGGTATCTTTTTTTCAATAATAATTATTATTTTTGGTTCTATGGAGACCCTGGGCTTGGCATGCTAACCAGGGAACCATAACCCCCCAGTCCTGTTTGTAGGATTTTCACCGTATATGGACTATTGCCTGGCCATCTTGAAGAAGTGAGACAGTGCCTACTGTTGCTGAATGCAAGTTATGAGAAGTTATAGCTTACTGAATTGAAGTAAGCATGATTACTGCATAAATATAGGTTCCAGTTAGTGAAAGTTAGGACTAATGATGTTTTTTTGGTTAAGTATTGCTGGAGGTTACTTGTATCATGTTAATGGCTTTGGCTTTGGAGCTGTGGATGTGAGTAAGTGGATTCCTTTTTGTATCCATCTTAGGTTTCTTCCTTTGTGGCTTGTGTTTTGAAGAAGTGGTTTTCAAATTGGGACATTGAGAGAGATGGCGGAACCCATTTTTTTTCCTTTATTTATTTATTTATTTTTTTTGAAGAAAAAGAATTCATTTTGAAACCTGAAGTCTTTTCCTCTTTGTTCAAAATAGCTGAGTTGGACCTGGACTCACTTAAAGCAGAACTCAACTACTTCAGGAAATTTACTTGTAGTTGATGATTAGGAAAATCCGGGCTGGGAGGGAATTTTAGCTAGAGAATACGTCTCCTGGGCTAACTTTAAGCCCAGTCTCCAACTGAAGTTAAAGCTAGAGATGCAGAATTCTACTATGATGCAGATTGTTGCAAGATAGATGGGCAGGATCACTGTGCTTAAGGACTAAAAATAGTTCGTATTAAAATTTGTAGTTTACTAGCAATCTTTCCATATTGAGTGCATGTTCTATTCTCTTCAGCTATTTCTGCCAAAGTTTGCGTGTCCTGTTAGTGAGATCCAGTGTGGTTTGGGACATCACAGCTAAATTGGACAGTGGCTCTGTGCTGCCTTTCAGGCCTGATGTGTGAGGTAGCAGGCTGGCCTGGACCCAGCCACAACCCAGTTGTCTTCAAGTGGTCAAGCCAAGATGAAGCGTTATTTGCAGTTGGATAAAGGCACATTTTACCCATCATCCTTTAGAGACATTCTCTTGTGGTGAAAGTCCCTATTTCTTAGCAATGATGAGATTTAGCCACCCTCCTTGGAGTTGGAGCTGTCTGTGAACTTGTATGTTTTCAAGCTTTTGTTCTTCATATTTAGAAGTCCTCACTGAAACCTTTAATTGCCCTGCTCTGTCAACCACTTACTGAGCTGCAGATTTGTGGTTTATATGTTCTTAACTTATTTGAGAAAAGAAAGGATTGGAGAAAGTATTTCCAAGGCCTGTTTCTTCTTCTTCTTCATCATCATCATCATCATCATCATCATCATCTCTCACTTAGTAGGAACCTGTGAAGAGCCCTTATCAGCATCTCATTCAGTTACTTTAGGGTCTGCCCAACACGCAGAGAGGAACTAGGCCTCAGAGAGGTTGACCAGTTAAGCAGTAGAGCCAGGTTTTGACCCAGTCTGACTCCAAAGTACTTGTCTTTTGGACTGTGCCAGGCTGTACTTTACAGCTTTCTGATTCTGTGAAAAGTATTTATTGCCACTTTTCTTTGGTTAGAATAATTAATTGAAGAACATAAGTGAAATCTATATTTGCTTGATGATAGTCAAAAGTAGTCTAGCAAACTGCTTTTTGAACCATAGTAATATATCTGGACCAGAAATTATAAGAGTTCTCAGAAATGAAACCAGAAAAAAATCTTTTTTTTTTTTTAATCTCAAAGAGGAGTTTTCAAACAGTTGTTTTCTAGGGAAAAAATGTATATATTTTTTCCTGAGAGTGCCATAAAAGCTGAGTTTTACAATAGTCTTTTGGAGGCAGATGAACAAGTTACCTTTACATACTTTAATATTTTTGCTTTGCACGAAAAGAAGGGCCTATCCTACACTGCTATTATTTTGGGGCTTTCAGGGCTGGGATCTTGTGAATTTGCTATTATAGTAGACTGAAAGCTATATATAGGGACACAAATTAAATGTGGTATATATCCATGTCTTCAAAAAAAGGGAAAGCAATTACTATGTTTAAAAGCCAAGCTATAAAAAGTAAATGATATCATAGGAGAGCCAAGTCAGGATTTCATTTTACTAAGCAATGCTCCTGGTTTTCTCTTCCATTTTGTGTCCCGAGGTGACAGATAGGGGAATGCGCATGTTTTAAAATTATAACCAGAGACATTTACAGGTGGCAGGTGAAGTGTTCAGACACTCAGCTTGTACGCTATGTCATTTTAGTTGTCTGATGTTCTATAGAACCTGGTTTTGTTTTAAAGGGGGGGGGGGACATTTTAAATTTAATGTGTGTTATACATTGTCATTTTTTTCATCATCACTAACATTAATTTCCTTGAAAATATATTTGTCTTTAACCAATGCCGTTAGATTAGAACCTGCCACTTTGGTCAATCACATTTTAAAATCTTTTTAATTTACATCCACAAACATGCATGAGCATTTTTTTTTTCTTTGCAGAGGAAAAGTGCTCGGATTCTTTGCTGTTGAGTAGCTGGATATAAGTCTCCTCTTGCAAGTCTGAGGACTCAGAACAACATGTACTGGTCTACGCGTCTTTTAGTAATCCCATCCTAGAGATGTAATAAGTGTATTTTATGATTCTTTTTTTTTGTCTTTAGTTTTTATAGTGGTAAATATATATGACATAACATTTACCATCTTAACTATTTTCGTGTACACGATTCAATGGTGTGAATTGCAGTCACAATCTTGTGCCACCATCACCACTATCTGTTACTCAAACATTCCTATCACTGCAAACAGAAACTCTGGACCTGTTAATCATGGACTCCCCATTCCCACCCTCACCCTAGTCCCCAGTACTCTGGAATCTACTTTCTGCCACTGAATTCGCATATTCTAGATATTTCACTTAATTGAAATCAGACAATATTTGTCATTTGTGCCTGGCATTTCACTCAACGTGATGTCTGCAGGGTTCATCCATGTTGGTGCATGAAGCAGAACTTCATTTCTTTTTTATGGCTGAATAACAGTCCGTTGTATGGATATACCATGTTTTGTTTATCCGTTCATCCGTTGGTGGACATTTGGGTTGTTTCCATCTCTTGGCTGTTGTCAATAATGCCACTTTGAACATTGATATGCAAATATCTGTTTGAGTCCTTGCTTTCATCTCTTGGGTATATACCTAGAAATGGGTCATATGGTAATTTTGTACTTAACTATTTGAGGACCCGCTAAACTGTTTTCCAATGTGGCTGCACCAGTTTATGTTCTCTCTTGGAACCCTGCTGGAACTCTGATAGTGACAGGATGGATTTCTATATGGAAACATAAAGCAGTTTATATCCAGGCAGAATTTTGCTTTGTCTTCTTAAAGACACAGCTTTGGCCAGGTACTGGATAGAAAGGAACCTCTAATAAGAGGAATACTTAATACGCAGATAAGCTATCACCATAAAACGCTGAACGATATTCTCTTTAAGGGAAGAACATGTTCAGAATTTCAAGTGGCAAAATCTTTATTCCTCTACAAATGCAAGCAATCTTGGCATCATTTCTGGCATGTTTTTTCCTCAAGTTTTACCCACGGTTCCCACTGGGACTCATCCTTTCATGATGAATTCTCACTCCCTCCGCCCCCCACACCCCGGCCATGCTAAGTGGCTCCTTTTCTTTGCTAAATACACTGGGGAAGAACTAAAAATGTTTTTATAACAAAGAGGCTGCAAGTGAGAGGTGGAGGCATCCAAGCAGGGACTGTGGCTTCCAGGGATTGACTCATCCATGACTGAAAGTGCAGCACTCTGTGTGGCCCCTTGGCCCAGCGCAGCTCTGAAAATGAAGAGGCAGCATGGAAACTGGCAAGTTAACCACTTGAGGATAATTCTGGCTCGAATCAAGTGTGTGGGCTCCCTCTTGTCCTGCGTCGGGACTTTTTTCCTTTTTTCTTTTGCATGGGTAAGGCACCAGGAAACAAACCTGGCTCTCCGGCATGGCAGGTGGAATTCTGCCACTGAGCCACTGTCGCACCACCCTGTTGGGACTTTTATGTGAAGCTAAAATAAGCTCACACACACCTTTTGGCCTGGAGAACCGGGTGTGATGGAGGAGACTAGGGAGTTGCTGGTTTACATATTGGTGAAACTGTAAAACAGAACCAGAATTGGGAATAGAGAAATGTTCTAACGTTGTTTGCTATACTGGTCCTTCTTTTCTCTGCTTATTTGAGATGTCATCTTCATCAGATTCTAAATTGCCATAGAACTTGGATCTCTTTCTTGGCTCTGATTATTTCTGTTCAGTAGCAAACAGTTAAACCCATTGTGATTTTACCGATATTTTACCGTGTGATAGGAACTCCATTGTTATTTGTTTTTTCCAAAATAGTCTTCCTTGGCTGTTCTCAACAAAGTTATTTTTCCAGATGAATGTTAAGATCAGTCTATCAAGTTGCCTTAAAAGTCCATTTGGTGATCTGTACGCTGATGTTCATAACAGCATTATGCACATTAGCCAAAGATGGAAGCAACCCAAGTGTCTATCGATAGATGAATGGATAAATGAAATGTGGTAACAGTTAAAAGGAATGACGTTCTGATATATGCTACAACATGGATGAAACTTGAAGATGTCATATTGAGTGAAATAAGCCAGACACAAAAGGAAAAATATTGCATGATTTCACTTATATGAAATATCTGGAATAAGCAAATCCAGATAGAAAATAGATTAGAGGTTACCAGCGGCTGGGTTTGGGGAAACAGGGAGTTACTGCTTAACGGGTGTGGGGATTTGGTTTGGAGTGATGAAATAGTTTTGGTAATGGATGGTGGTAAGAGTAGCACAGC
This sequence comes from Myrmecophaga tridactyla, assembly GCA_004026745.1. Classification (NCBI taxonomy): domain Eukaryota; kingdom Metazoa; phylum Chordata; class Mammalia; order Pilosa; family Myrmecophagidae; genus Myrmecophaga; species Myrmecophaga tridactyla. The sequence goes on from PVIY010006941.1 coordinate 11,563, forward strand.
ATTGTAAATGTAATTAATGCTACTGAATTGTACACTTACAATGGTTGAAATGGCATATTTTATGTTATGTAAAATAAAAAACTTTTCATTTGGGATCATATTGAGTATAGAGTAATTTAGAGAGATGTCTTATTGATTTGAAGACTGAAATCAAGTCTTCTTATCTAAGATCATAGAATGTATCAAGATTATTTAGTTCTTCTATGTCATCTAGTAAAATAGTTTGTTTTCTTAAATTTAGATATTGTATATTATAGTTAATTTCTTCTTAGTGTTTAGTAATTTTTGCTTCTCCTGACAGTTGTTTCCTCTTACATTTTATTTTATTTTATTTTTTCTTCAATGAATTTTTAATTTAGATATAATTACCGAAAGTGTACAGTGGTTCACATATCATCATAAAGCTGTGCATTCATCATTACAATAAATTTTTGAACATTTTGATTACTACAAAAATAATTAAAACAAGAATGAAAGTAAAAAAGAACACCCAAAACATCCCATACCCCCTATTTTTTAATTTATTTTTTGTCTTTTTTTTTCTCATTTATCTGATCATACAGGATAAAGGGAGTGTTAGCCACAAGGTTTTCATGCTCACACATTCACACCTTAAAAGCTCTGTAGTTATTCAGTCATCATCAGTAAGCAAGGCTATTGGATTACAGTTAAGCAGTTTCAGGTAATTCCCTCTAGCTACTCTAATACACCAAAAACTGAAAGAGGGTATCTATATACTACATAAGAATTAACCTCCAAAGCGACCTCTCAGCTCTATTTGAAATCTCTCAGCCACTGCACTGAAACTTTATTTTGTTTCATTTCTCTTTCCTCTTTTGGTCCAGAAGGCTTTCTAGCTCCCACGATGCCAGGGTCAGGCTCATCCCTGGGAGTCATGTCCCACATAGTGGGGAGGGCAGTGAATGCCCCTGCAAAGTTGGCTTAGAGAGAGAGAGGCCACATCTGCATGACAAAGAACATTCCCTGGGAGTGATTCCTAGGCATAATCTTAAGTAGGCTTAGTTTCTCCTTTGGAGAAATAAGTTTCTTAAGGGCAAATCCTAAGATTGAGGTCCTGTCCCATTAAATTGGTAGTTTCCAATACTTGCAAGAATATCAGGTCTTCCCCAGGTGGAGAAATTTAATATATACACCTTTTTCCACATTCCCTCAAGGGAACTTTGCAAATACTTTTTAATATTCTTCCCAGCTTACTCTGGGATGTTGGGAAATACACCAACCTGTACAAACCAAGAAGATCTCACTCCCTATTCATGGTTCCATGTAATTATGGTGTACAAATAAGCTGACTATACAAGTGAAGTTAGATAGTGTGCTACTGAAAATATAAATTTTGCACCAAATAAACATCCCTTCTTTTGGTCTTACACGGAAGTTGAAGATTTAAAATATAGTCGATATCATCCTTTATCCTTTAGTTTGATTTTCCTTAGTCCTGTCCAGATCAGCTTCATTCATTTCTCTCATAGAAGTCTGATCACTTTTTCACTGTTTTTAACAGTTGCTGTATGGGTAATTCTAATGTTCATAGCTGCCAAACTCTAGTTCTGAGTTTCAGGTGTCACACAAACACCCAAAATTCCTTGGAATGACCAAGTTATGCACATTGAGCTCCACATCTCAGAATTTAGAAATAGTAGTTATGGGTTCAGAATAGACACGACTTCTATAAGAGCTTATAATCTAGAAATCTTTATAGTAGGCCTTCACCTGAGAACTTATACTCTCAAATTCAATTCTCAAAGTTTGCACATTATACTTAGTCCATATTAGTGAGGCATTATAATATTTGTCTTTTCTTTTCTGGCTTATTTCACTCAACTTACTGTCCTCAAATTTCATTTACCCAGTTGCATGCCGCATGACCTCATTCCTTTTTGCAGCTGCTCAATAGTACAATGGATGCATATACTGCAGTTCTAGTTCCAGTCTTCAGTTGTTGTATTCTTAGGTTGCCTCTGTCCATTGCAATTCTGAACACTGCGCCATAAACATCAGTGTGCAAACATCCATTTGTGTTCCTGCCCTCAGTTCCTCCAAGTATACAACTAACATTCTGCCATATGCAGAATCATGTGGCAACCCTACCCCTACCCTCCTGTGGAGCCACCACACTGCCCTTGAGAAAGGCTGCGCTTATTTCCCCCCACCAACAGTGTATCTCTCTCCACATTTTCTCCTGTACTTGTATCTCTCTGTTCATTTTTAGACAATTCAGTTTGCATATCATACACTCCAACCTAAGTAAAAAAATCAGTGCTTCCCGATATAATCACATAGCCATGCCTTCCCCTCCACAGTCTACATGAGGACATTGAGATTTCTTCTGCAAAGAGTTCTATACCACTCCCCCGTATCCCTCACTTATCCACATTTAGTTTTGGCATACTGCCTTTGTTACATTCAATGGAAGCATATTACAATGTTACTGTTAATTGTAGAACCTAGTAAGCATTGATTGTACTCCCCCATACCATCCCATTTTCAACACCTTGCAATGTTGACATACATTTGTTCTCCCTAATGCAAAAACGTTCTTATATTTGTACGTTTAATCAACATCATTGTTCACTCTAGGCATCACTAAGTTAAACTGTCACATTCTTTAACCTTTTTTCTTTCTTTCTGGTGTCATACATGCCCCCAGCCCTCCTCCCTCAACCATATCACACTTGGCTTTGTTCAGGATACTTACAGTATTGTGCTACCATCAGATAGTATTGTGCTATCCATTTCTGGGTCTTTATGATCACTCCTATTGAATATTCTGTACTCATTCAGCATCAAATGCCCAATCTCTAAGCTCTTTCTATCTCCTGATAACCTGTATTCTCAACTTTAACACTGAATTTGCTCATTATAGTTTGTTCATATTAGTGGGACCATATAGTATTTGTCCTTTTGTTTCTGGCCAATTTCACTTAGCATAATGTCCTCAAGGTTCATCCATGTTGTTACATGCTTCATAACTTTATTTTCTCTTACAACCATGTAATATTCCATCATATGTATAACCATAATTTGTTTAACCACTCATCTGTTGATGGACATTTGGGCTGTTTCCATCTCTTGGCAATCATAAATAATGCCACTATAAACATCAGTGTGCAAATGCCCATTTGTGTTCTTGCCTTCAGTTCCTCTGAATATATACCTAGTAATGACATTGCTGGATCATATAGCAATTGTATACTTAGCTTCCTGAGGAATCACCAAATTGCCTTCTAGAGCAGTTGCACCATTCTGTATTTTCTCAGCAATAGTGAATAGTGTGCCTCTTTCTCCACATCCTAGCACTTACCTATTTACTTACCTCTAGCACTTACCTATTTGTTTTTTTTTTTTTTTTGGATAATGTACATTTTAGTAGATATGAGATGATTTCTCATTGTGGTTTTGATTTGTGTTTCCCTAATAACTAGTGATGTTGAGCATCTTTTCAAGTTTTTAAGCCATTTGTATTTCCTCTTTGGAAAAGTGCCCATGTCTTTTGCCCATTTTTAAATTGGGTGGTTTGTCTTTTTGTTGTTGAGTTGTAGGATCTATTTATATATTCTGGATATTAAACTCTTATCTGATATGTGGCTTCCAAATAGTGTTTCCCATTGCTTAGGCTGCCTTTTTTGCTTTCCTAACAAAGTCCTTTGGTGCACAAAAGTGTTCAGTTTTGAGGAGATCCCGTTTGTCTAGTTCTTCTTTCATTGCTCTTACTTTGGGTGTAAGGTCTAGAAAAGCCCTGCCTATCACAAGATCTTTAAGATATTTCCCTAAACTTTCTTCTAGTCATTTTTTTTCATGGGCAGGCACCAGGAATTGAACCTGGGTCTCTGGCATTCTAGTCATTTTATGGTCTTAGCTCTAATGTTTATGTCTTTGATCCATTTTGAGTTAGTTTTTTATAAGGTATGAGCTAGGGGTCCTTTTTCATTCTTTTGGATTTGGATATCCAGTTCTCAAGCACCATTTGTTGAAGAGGCAACAAATGAGACTAAAAGTTTTGCCTCTAAGATCAGCAACAAGACAAGGATACTCACTGTCACCATTATTATTCAACAATTTGCTGGAAGTTCTAGCCACAGCAATTAGACAAGAAAAAGAAATAAAAGCATTGAAATTGGAAAGATGCTTTTATTTCTTTAAATTGGGTCGTTTGTGTTTTTGTTCTTGAGTTGTAGGATCTATTTATATATTCTGGATATTAAACTCTTATCTGATATGTGGCTTCTTCCCATCGAAATTGGAAAGGTGCTTTTATTTCTTTAAATTGGGTCGTTTGTCTTTTTGTTGTTGAGTTGTAGGATCTATTTATATATTCTGGATATTAAACTCTTATCTGATATGTGGCTTCTTCCCATTGAGTTCACTTGACCGTCTTATCAAAGATTAATTGGCCATAGTTGTGAGGGTGCATTTCTGAATACTCAGTTTGATTCCACTGGTTAGTACACCCATCTTTATGCTAGTATCATGCTGTTTTGACCACTGTAGCATTGTAATATGCTTTAAAGTCAGGTAGTGCAAGACCTCCCACTTCATTTTTGTTTCTCAAAATTTAGCTTTCCTGGGCACCCTGCCCTTCCAAATAAATTTGTTTGTTGGTTTTCCTATTTCTGTAAAGTTAGTTGTCAGTGTTTTAATTGGTATTGCATTGAATATGTAAATTGAATTTGGGAAGAATTGACATCTTAACTATATTTAGTTTTCCAATCTATGAACACACTATGTCCTTCCATTTATTTAGATCTTCCTTGATTTCTTTTAGCAAAGTTTGTAGCTTTCTATATATAGGTCTTTTATGTCCTTGGTAAAAATTTATTCCTAAATATCTGATTCTTTTGATTGCTATAGTAAATGAAAGTTTTTTTAATTTCCTCACATTGCTCATTGCTGGTGTATAGAAACACTACTGATTTTTGCATGTTGATCTTGTATCCTGCCATTTTCTTGTACTCGTTTATTAGCTGTAGTAGAGTTACTATAGATTTTTCAGGATTTTTTACATACAGAATTATGTCATCTGCAGACAGTGATAGCTTTACTTCTTGCTTTCCAATTTGAATGCTTTTATTTCTTTTTCTTGCCTAATTGCTGTGGCTAGAGTTTCCAGCAAATTGTTGAATAACAATGGTGACAGTGAGCATCCTTGTTTTGTTCCAGATCTTAGAGGGAAAGCTTTCAGTCTTTCCCCATTGTATATGATGTTAGATGTGGGTTTTTCATATATTCCCTTTGTCATGTTGAGGATGTTTCCTTCTGTTCCTATGCTCTGAAATGTTTTCATCAAGAAAGGATGCTGAATTTTGTCAAATGCCTTTTATGCCACAATCAAGATGATGTGTTTTTTTTTTCTCTTTAATTTATTGTTATTTGATTTTCTTGTTTTGAACCACCCTTGCATAGGTGGGTTAAAAACCTACTTGGTCATGGTGTATAATTCTTTTAAGGTGCTGCTAGATTAGATTTGCAAGTATTTTGTTGAGGATTTTTACATTCACATTTATTAAAGAGATTAGTTGGTAATTTTCTTTCTTGGAGTATGTTTGCTTGGCTTTGGTTTTAGGGTGATGTTGGCCTCATAGAATGAGTTAGATAGCTTACCTCCTCTTTTTCCCTCCCTTCAATTTTCTTGAAGAGTTTGAGCAGGATTGGTACTAATTCCTTCCAGAATGTTTGATAAAATTCACATGTGAAGGCATCTGGTCCTGGACTTTTCTTTTTTGGGGGAGTTTTTGATGACTGATTCAGTCTCTTTCCTTGTGTGATTTTCTAAGCCTTCAATTTCTTCTGGAGTCAGTTTTGGTTATTCTTGCTTTTCTCAGAAGTCGTCAATTTTATCTAAGTTGTCTAGCTTGTTAGCATGTAGTTGTTCAGAGCAACCTCTCATCATCTCCTTTATTTCTGAGAGGTCACTAGTTCTAGTTTGCCAGCTGCCAGAATGCAGCACACCAGAGATGGATTGGCTTTTAATAAAAGGGGATTTATTTAGTTAAAAGTGTACAAGTTCTTCAGAGTAAAGGCAGCTAACTTTCAACTGAGGTTCTTTCTTACATGGGAAGGCACAGGGTGATCTCTGCTGGCCTTCTCTCCAGGCCTCTGGATTCCAACAACTTTCCCTGGGGTGATTCCTTTCTACATTTCCAAAGGCTGGGCTGAGCTGTGAGCGCTGAGATGAGGTATGCCTAGCTGCTTGGGCTGTACTACGTTGAGGTCTCTCATTTAAGCTTCTAGCCAATTAATCAAACATCATTCATTGCAGCAGGCTGACTGCAGATGTAATCAGCAACAGATGAAGTTCACATGCCATTGGCTCATGTCCACAACAATAGAACTAAAGACCTTCACCTGGCCAAGTTGACACCTGAATCTAACTACCATACCCCCTCCCATTACTGGTTTTATTTATTTTCATCCTCTCTCTTTGTTCCTTTGTCAGCATAGCTAAATATCTATATATTTTATTGACTTTCTCAAAGAACCAACTTCTGGTTTTATTGATTCTTTCTATTGTTTTCATGTTCTCAATTTCATTTATTTCTTCTCTAATCCTTCTGCTTGATTTGGGGTTAATTTGCTAGTCTTTCTCTGTTTCTCCATGTGAGTAGTTAATTCCTCATTTTTTCCTTTTTTAATTTGCATGGGCAGGCACCAGGAATCAATCTGGGTCTCCAGTGTGGCAGGTGAGAATTCCGCCGCTGAGACACTGTTGTACCACCCAATTCCTCAGTTTTTGTTCTTCTTTTTTAATATAGGCATTGAAGGCAATAAATTTCCCTCTCAGCACTGCCTTTGCTGTATCCCATAAGTTTTCATATGTTGTGTTCTAATTTTCATTTGTCTCAAGATATTTACTGATTTCTCTTTTAATTTCTTCCTTGACCCACTGGTAGTCTAAGAGTGTGTTGTTTAGCCTCTATAAATTTGTGAATTTTCCAGCTTCTGCCTGTTATTAGTTTTCCAACTTCATTCCATTACGATCAGAAAAAGTGCTTTATATAATTGCAATATTCTTAAATTTACTGAGACCTGCTTTGTGCCCCAACATGTGGTCTATCTTAGAGAATGATCCATGAGCATTTGAGAAGAATGTGTATCCTGTTGTTGGGTTCGATGTTCTATAAATGTCTACATCTAGTTCATTTATCATATTAGTCAAGTTCTCTGTTTCCTTACTGATTCTGTCTAGACATTCTATCTGTTGATGACACTGGTGTATTGAAGTCTCCAACTACTATTGTAGAAGTGTCTACTTCTCACTTGTGTCAATGTCAGAATACAAGTGTCAAGTGTTTGCCTCATGTATTTTGGGGCACTCTGGCTCAGTGCACAGATATTTATGATTGTTATGTCTTCCTGATGAATTGCCCCTTTTATTAATACATATTGTCCTTCTTTGTCTCTTTTAATTGTTTTACATTTGAAATCTAATTTCTCTGATATTAATATAGCAACCCCTGCTCTTTTCTCATTGCTGTTTACATAGAATATCTTTTTCCATCCTTTCACTTTCAACTTGCTTTTGTCCCTGGGCCTTAAATGAGTCTCTTATGAACAGCATATAGATGATCCTGTTTTGTTTTTTTTTTTTAATCCATCCTGCTGGTCTGTGTCTTTTGATTGGGAAATTTAATCCATTAACATTTAATGTTATTACCATAAAGGCTGTAATTTCTTCAACTATTTTTCCTTTTAGATTATATCTGTCATGTGTTATTTTCTCTCTCTTTTAACCCTATTAGTTACCCTTCCTGCTAATCTTCATTTTTACACTTTTCTCCAAATCCTCTTTCTCCTGTCTTTTCCTGTCTTCCTGTAGTGCTCCCTTTAGTGTTTTTTTTGTACAGCAGGTCTGTTGTTCATGAACTCTCTCAGTGTCTGTTTGACAGAAAATATTTTAAACTCTCCCTTATTTTATTTATTTGTTTTTTTGAATGGGCAGACACCAGGAAACAAACCCGGTTCTCCAGCATGGCAGGTGAGAACTCTGCCTGCAGAGCCACCATGGCCTGCCCTCTCTCTTATTTTTAAAGGACCATTTTACTAGATGTAGAATTTTTGATTGGCAGTTTTTCTCTTTCAGTATCTTAAATGTTAACCCATTGTCTTTTCTCCTCCATGGTTACTGCTGAGAGATTTGCACTTAGTCTTATCGAGCTTCCCTTGTTTGTGATGGATCGCTTTTCTCTTGCTGTTTTCAGAAGAGCAAGACATTTGTCTTTGACATTTGACATTATAGTAAGTGTCTTAGAGTAGGTCCATTCAGATCTATTCTGTTTGGGGTACCCTGCACTTCTTGGACCTGCAGTTCTATGTCTTCCAAAAGAGTTGGGAAATTTTGATTATTTCCTCCATTATCCTTTCTGCCCTGTTTTGATTTGCTAATGCTGCTGCTGGAATGCAATATACCAGAAATGAGTTGGCTTTTATAAAGGGAATTTATTATGTTAAAGTCCCCAGTTCTAAGGCCATAAAAATGTCCAAACTAAGGCATCTAGAGAAAGCTACCTTGACTTAAGAAAGGCCAATATATATCACGTGGGAAGGCATGTGGCTGGTGTTTGCTTGTCCTTGTTCTGTTACTTAAAGCTTCTGATCCCAGTGGTTTCCTTTGTAAGCATCTGTGGGCCTTCATTTAGCTCCTCCAGGGCACAACTATGGGTTCCGGCTTGCTTATCATCTCATGGGAAGGTACATGGCAACGTCTGCTGGGTTCTGCATTGCCAGCCATCCACGTGTAGACATCTGCTCTTCCTATCAGCACTCCAAGCATCTCTAAATATCTATGTCTCTTTCAGCTCTGAAGCCACTGTTCTCCAAGCATCTGAGTTTCCTCTAAAATGTTTCCCCCTTTTAATGGCTCCAGTAAACTAATCAAGATCCACCTTGAATGGGTGTTATTACATCTCTATCTAATCAAAAGGCCACACCCACAATTGGGTGTGTCACATCTCCATGGAAGTAATCTAAAAAATGGTCACACCCACAATTATGTGTGTCACATCTCCATGAAAATAATCCAGTGTTTCCACCCTAAACAATAGTTCTGCTCCTACAAGATTGGATTAGGAAAGAAAACATGTTTTTTTCTGGGATACATGACAATTTCAAATCAGCACAATGTTCCTTTTCCCTTCTGTTCTCCTTCTGGGATGCCCATAACACATATATTAGTATGCTGTTATTCAGTTGTCTGAGACCCTGCTCAAATTTTTCCTTTTTTTCCCCTATCCATTTTTTTGTGTATAGAATTTCAGATGTTCTATCTTCTAGTTCACTGATCCTTTCTTCTGCCTCTTCAATTCTGCTGTTCTATGTCTCCCTTTTGTTTTTCATCACTTCTTTTATGCCTTTCATTCCCAGAAGTTCTGGCATTTGTTTTTTCAAGCTTTCAAGTTCTTCTGTATGGACATCCTGTTTCTTCTTTATGTCCTTCAGGTCTTTTTCCATATTTTCCTTCAACTTGTTGAATTGGTTTAGAAGATCTGTTCTAACATCCTTAATTAGTTGTTTCAATTCCTGTATCTCAGTCAAGGTGTTAGTTTGTCCCTTTGTTTGGGCCACGTTTTCCTTCTTCTTGGTATGAATTGTGATTTTCTACTGGTGTCGAGGCATCTGATTTTCTTGCTTAATTTATTCTAGAAGTTTTTTTTTTTTAATCCCTTTTGCTTAGGGTTTTCCTGTTGGATGGATTTGTTCTCTGTCTTTCTCACCAGCCAGTTGTCAGATTTGTTCTCACCCCTAGCCTCCCTCCCCAACCAGAGACCCACAGCAGCCTGCCTCAGGGATGAGTAGGCTCTGAGCACCACAACAGTCTCTGTTTGTAGGTAAAACAAGTCTGCTGTCTCCCAGTAGTGTTGTTTTTCCCTGTCCTGCAAGACCTGGGTTTGTTTTTAAGGCACTGCTTTAACAGTTGAGTCATCTGTGTTCCTCAGCCAAGACAGGGGCAGTTTCCTGTTCAGTGGGTCTAGACCTGCTCCACTCGGTCTGAAGTAATTTTCTGGGTTGTCTTTGAAAAAGCCCCTCAATTCGCTTGTACTTTGTGTTCTGCTCAGCAGATGGCACTGTTTGATTACTTAATTGTCCTCAGAGCACTGGTTGTGTCTCTCCAGGTCTGGCTGAAATGGCAGGTTTCCTGTTCCCTCTCTTTGCTGGCCAAAATCTGGCTCGGTATGGGTATGTGTTTCCCACTTTATTCGTGGCAGGGTATATCACCAGCTGTCTCAGTCTTAAACCTTCCCCCTGGCAGGGATCAGGTCTCTCACTCCCATTTCACACAGGGCTGGGAGGGGAGGACCTTATGACCCAGGGCTGGAAACAGAGCTTCTGTCCTTGTTTTCTCAGACTCTGTCTCTCACTGAGCTTGACTTTGAAATGCTCTCCCCTGACCCACTGCTGTGAGTGAATATGTATTCTGTGTCCCCATTGGGTGGGGTCCCTACTGCCATTTCTGTGCTTGTTCCATGCTGTGAGACCAAATGAGGAGAAGGGGAGAAGACCCACTAGTGTGGGATAGAGATTTCCTACCTGATATTCTTCTACTTCTTCAATTTGGGATTAGTAGGGTCCCTTTCCAGTCCATATCCTCCTCCAGACTTCTAATTCAGAAGAGTTCTTTTTCAATGCTGAATCTCCAAGGAGAGATTTTCATTTGCTGTTTACATCACCATATTGATGATGCCACTTCTCGATTACATTTCTAATTGGTTATTATTGACATGTACAAGACTAGTTTTGTTTTTTTTTTTTTACTATTGATTTTTCTATCTATCCTATGGTCCTCTTATTGGACTTGCTTAAAAAATTCTAATAAATTTTCAATTTTCTACTTTTGATTTTTAAGTAGACAATGCATCATCCATCTTGTCTAATGGTCATCCATCTTGTCTAACCATACATGAATTGTTAAGCTTCCAGTCTTTTTCTGTACTCAAGGACTGTGTATAATGTAAGGGTTTGCTGTTCTTTGACAGTTTCATGGTCATAGCTCATAGATGCAAGTGGGTTTGAAGGCTTTTTAACATTATGGTGATTTAAAAAAAAATTGAGATTGGGGAAGGAAGGAGAGTGATGGGAGTGACTGGAGAGGGGTGAAGGTCAAGGACAGGGAATTGAGGTAAACCCTGATGGAGAGGGAATGGTTGAACATTGTGGAAAGAGATTAACTAATTAAATGATGTCTGGTATATTGTGTTCCAGCAGCAGCATTAGCGATGATGTAAGGAGCCTACAAGACATTGGCTACAATATGCAGGGAAAGGGATTATCCACAGATAGGAAGACAGTGGCACTCCCAAACCCTGCCTCCCCCAGTGCAAGAACTTCTTTGAGGGTCATTATTTCTTGAAGTAGAGCTAATCTGATTATTCATCAACTACTTCACAGCTAACTCGCGATGAATATTACTGCCATCTTCCTAGAAAGAGAGGAAACAGCTTAAGGTTTCAATGTTGATACTGAACTGCCTTCTGTTGGCAAGAAGTTGATTTTACAAGTCTGATGATTCCTGTTTTCATTTTTGTTACTCTGATCCTCTGGAGAGATTAAGGGTTGAGAAGAAGCACTAACCAGGGATTTGACCATGGCTAGCTGTGAGAAGGAATTAGCTGGAAATCTCTTCTTCTGTCTTCTGAATCACGAGGCTCCTGTAGTGCCATCCCCTGCTAAAGGGATGTCTGCTTAAGCATTCAGTCTTAGGGGGATGCTTGGCAGTGCATCATTTTCTCGGGTGCCTTGTGTGACATGGGAGAATGTTTTAGCTACTTTCCCCTCACTTCTGTGGAATAATACCAACTTTTAAATCTTGGAGGAAAACTGTTTTTTTTTGTAAGTATGGATATTAGATTTAAGAATCTCCTGTTTCCTGTAGAATTTTTTTTGGAAGTGTAGCCTGAGTTTATGAATCAACCAGGGAAGATTCCATGAGTTTCCAGATAATAAAATTAAACTGCTCATTCTAGTGAGATGACTGTCTTTGGATCTGGATCTTTGATGTTTCTTGCTAGAAGACCTGGGAAATAAAAGATAAGGAAGTCTCTCTGATGTTGGTAGTGATGTCTTATAGACTACTAAAAGTGTTTTTGTGGTTTTTTTGTATACTGTATGGCAGGGTCACATTTCATTCTTTTTCCATGTGAGTATCCTGTTATTGAACCACCATGTGTTGAGTTTTTGTTGTTTGTTTTGCTTGCTTGTGTATGGGAAGTGCATGGGCTGGGAATTGAACTCGGGTCTCCTCCTGCCAGACAAGAATTCTACCACTGAACTACCTTGCGCCCCCTTTCTTTTAGTTTTAATACTATTCCATATTTTGATAATTTGATACATGAATAATTTGAGAAAGCATTCTTGGTAAATGCATTTCAGTGAGGTTCTTTGTCCTCTGAGTCCTTTGCCGTTTCTCTCTGTCATATGTGGCTAAGAGTTTTCATGAAATGTCACACAGTTGGTGTTCACAGGACACTTAACATTTTAACACTTTGACTGTTGGCTGAAACCACCAATGTGAAAATGCACATTCAAAAATACTTCTGATTGTTAATGAAGCTACCTGATTAAAGGTGTCAGTTCCTTTGTTTTAAAAGGCTGATGACATTTGTGCTACTGTATATGTTATGTATATATTAGAATTAATCATGACAAAACCAAATGAGTAAATGATTCAGTCACTGTTGTTGATATTTTAAGTAATTTTCTGTTCTCCTATAATTTAGCCCCAGTTTTTCTGATTAGTTGTCCCAACCTACATAAGAGGTTTTGTTTGTTTTTGAAAATGAGAGATGGTCTGTATGGTTATTAATGGCGTCTCTCTGGCCTTCTAAGACTAAACAAAGGGCAAATGTCTAAATAAAAGGAGCTAAGGATATCAGGAGAGATTTCTCTATTATGGCCTTGAGGATTTCAAATGTAACATCATTAATTTGAATGATCTTACTCACTTTTCTTAGTTTGGGGTGGGATCAAAAGTAAGGAAAATTCCTGGAACGTAAAAGCCTCTATGAAATAGTTATTTTAATTTGTAGTTTGAAGGTGAGTAGAGTTGAGACCAAGGGCTCTTCACTGAGGTTAGCAAAATCACAGCTCCTGGAAGAACTGTTTTGATCTGGCAGTGAAGCCTCGGAAAGAACAGCATGCAGTTTATAGAATGTGGAATAGAAGATCTGTGAGAAAGAGATGTGTAATTCAATGAGAGCTCGTATCCAGGTTGAAAGGCTGTTATGTTTAGGTCGAACAATCCAAGTGTGCTGGTTTGAAAGGAAGTATGCCCCCTAGAAAAGCCATGTTTTAATCAAAATCTCATTTCGTAAAGTTAGAATAATCCCTAGTCAATACTGTCAGTTTGAAACTGTAATCAGATCATCTCTCTGGATGATGTGATTTAGTTAAGAGTGGTTGTTAAGCAGGATTAGGTGATGACATGTCTCCACCCATTTGGGTGGGTCTTGATTGGTTTATTGGAGTCCTATAAAAGAGGAAGCATTTTGAAGAATGAAAGAGATTCAGAGAGAGCAGCACCATGAAGCAGAGTCTATGAGCCAGTGACCTTTGGAGATGAAGAAGGAAAACACCTCCTGGGGAGCTTCAGGAACCCGGAAGCCAGGAGAGAAAGTTAGCAGATGACGCTGTGATCACCATGTGCCCTTCCAGCCAAGAGAGTAGCCCTGATTGTGTTCACCATGTGCCTTCTCACTTGAGAGAGAAACTCTGAACTTTATCAGCCTTCTTGAATCAAGGTACCTTTCCCTGGATGCCTTAGATTGGACATTTCTATAGACTTGTTTTAATTGGGACATTTTCTCGGCCTTAGAACTGTAAACTAGCAACTCATTAAATTCCCCTTTTTAAAAGCCATTCCACTTCTGGTATATTGCATTCTAGCAGCTAGCAAACTAGAACACCAAGCCTCTTTGTTGAAATGTTTTCTTCACTAGTTTTGTGTGTTTTCTCCTTGTACATACACAAGTCTTAAGCCTGCTCGAACCTGTCCCCTTGTCTGTGAGCAGGAATTAAAGTTTGGAAAGGAGAAGTTGTAATCCTCCCTCCCTCACCCCAACTTGTGTTAGAAGGAATGGACCACTCAGTGTGTTTACATTTGGAAAACAAGAGTGCTGATAGCAATCTATTTCATGCGTGGCATTAATCATTAAATCCCTGTCTACACAAGCAAAATTAAATAGGCGAATTAAGGCATCTGCCAAACTAATTCAGGGAGACTCCTTTGAGGACAATTAGGATTTGTTTACTTCATCTGTGTACTGTTTCAGACTCAGAAGATTTTCTTTTCTTTTTCCTTTTCCTTTCTCTTTCCCGTTCCTTTCCTTTCCTGTGTTGTGTTTAAACTCAAGGAATTACTGGTACATAGTAGAATCATTTCCCTATATATTTTCTGACTTGAAGTTGAAGATGTTTTGGGTTAGAAGACTGTAGTTTGGGATTCCAGGAGCACAACTCCTTCAGGTTTCCTCTGTGGTGCACGTGATGCTTTTTTAATTTTTTTTTTATTGGGAAATACAAAAGGTATATACAAAAAAACAATACATTTCCAAGGACATTTTAACAAGTGGTTGTAGAACAGATCTTAAAGTTTGATATGGGCTACAGCTCCACAATTTTTCTATTTTTACTTCTAGCTGAGACCAACAGAAATATCAATATAATGATTCAGCAGTCATATTCATTTGTTAAATCTTATCTTCTCTTTTATACCCCCCCTTCACTTTAAATAACATACATACAAATTGAAAGTACATTGCAAAAATTAGTTATAGAATAGAGTTCAGAGTTTGGTATGGGTTACAATTCCATACTTTTAGGTTTTTATTTCTAGCTGCTCTAAGGTACCGGAGGCTAAAAGAAATATGAGTATAATGATTTAGCACTCATAATCATTTGTTAAACCCTACTTTTCTGTATAATTCCACCATCACCTTTGATCTTTCTCCCACTCTTTAGGGGGTATTTGGGCTATGCCCATTCTAACTTTTCATGTTGGAAGGGGCTGTTGATAATATGAGATAGGAGGATGGAACTAGTTGATGTTCTGGAGAGACTGGGCCCTCTGCATTTCAGGACTTATCTGGTCTGGGAACCCATCTGGAGGTTGTAGGTTTCTGGGAAGTTATCCTAGTGCATGGAACCTTGTAGAATTCTACACTGTAGAATCTTATGTAATACCCTAGGTATTCTTTAGGATTGGCAGGAATGGGGGTTCTTTAGGATTGGTAGGTTGGAGTTTGGCAAGTTATGATAGGTAGCAATGTCTAACTTAAGCATGCATAAGGGTGACCGCTAGTGTAGCCTCTCGACTCCATTTGAATGCTCTCGCTTACTATATTGGTGTTTTGCACATGTACCTGCTAAGGTCTATCTTAAAAGCATGTCTGGACACACTAGTTTTAATTTTCCTTTTCCTAGGTCTTCTGGTTTCCTGCCTGGACATTGGGAATAGGCTGGCACTGCCAGGTTCCATTTTGCATCCATAGTATTCATGGCAGCCAGCGGCCCAGGACCTCTGTGTCCTGTCTGAGCCCTCCAGAAGGGTGGCCAGAGAGACCCTGTTTGGGGTGGTTACTGCTAGGCAGCCTCTGTGGGCTCTCAGCAGCCTGGGCGAAGTTTCATGCTACCTGAATTTCTAAGGGTGGCCAGCTTCTCTCCCTGCAGTGACGGTTGAAAAGATAAGCCAAAGCCTTATTATGCTTTGGAGAAGTGTCATCTGTGGTCTAAAATTCTGTTTTCTTTTTTTAATTTTATGATATGCTCTAATCTTGTCATTGTTATACCAGGTTAGTTCTGATATCCTCAGAAAGTTCCTCAGGTTTAAAGACACAAAAGGCATTGAAGAATAGAAAGGCTCAGCTTCTTAGTTTGTCAACTCAGAAGAAGAAAGTTTGCCCAAGATGGGATTCTGTGGCATCCCTCTCAAAGCAGGCCTCTTTGTTTCCTGAAACACTGTGGTCTCTTTTCTCTTCCTTGGAACGTTTTCTGCAGTTGGCTTCTGAGTCAGCACCTCTCTCTTGGCATTCTTCATATTTTGCTGACCTGTCCTTCTCTGCCCCTCCCTGGATTCTCCTTCCTCTTCTTGCTGTCAAATGGTGATGCTCTCTCTACTGTGCCTCCCAAGTCCTTTAGTGAATGATTTTATCTTCTTCCCCAACTTTAAGTGCTGTTGGTCAATTACTGCCCAAACATCTCGCCTCTAGACAGGACCTCTCTTCTGGGGTCTGGTATCTTAAACTTCCACCTGGACACCTTCCTCTGGTTGTTTGCTTCACTCCTCCATTTCTGCCTAAATGGAGGAATGAAGGAATGAATGAAGGAATGAAGGGTGGTGCGACCATGGCTCAGCAGGCAGAGTCCTCACCTGCCATGCCAGAGACCTGGGTTCAGTTCCCCGTGCCTGCCCATGTAAAAAATTTAAAAAAAAAAATTTTTTTTTTAAAGGAATAAATCCTTTTCACCTTTGAGTCACTTTTCTTCGAGGAGCTTCTGCCTCCAAGTGTGGATTTGAGCATCTGAGGACCCTGGTATGCATCCTGGCCAGGTTCTTCTGTCAGGTTCTTCCTCGTCTCGAAAATGGGAATAATAGTAGGACCTTGAGGTTTCTTATAAAGATTAAATCTGGCCCAGAGGAGATTGTAATAGCAAACACTAATTTATTGCTTCTATGTGCCAGACGCTAAGTGCTTTTCATGCTTGGAACGCATATGAGATCAGTAATGCTGTTACTTCTGTTTTACCGATGAAGACATGCAGGCACCGGGAGGTGAAGAAGCTTGGCCAAGGTCACGCAGTAGCGCCTAGTCAAGTTCAGATTTGAATCCAGGTAGTTTGTGTCTGCACCACTTGGCTATGGCACCTGGAACAACATGTTACTATCACTTCTGTGCTCTAGAAATAGAATTTGGAAAGTGGATCAATTCTCCATTTATGCTGTTTGATCTTTCATAAATAAACATATCTTTTACCCAGTAAAGGGACTGTGAGATGAGCTGTGAACAAACAAACTTGATCTGAAGTGGAGAAGAATCTCAGGACCAACAAAGGAGCTGAGGCTGGGTCAATGAGCAGCTTCCCCTCCCACACCCACACACACCTAACTAGTGAAAGGAAAGTCCTGGAGGCCCAGAGCATGTGAGTGTGGACTGAGGAACGGGGCAGGTGTGGTGGGATCCCAGAGTCTCTATGTAGTATTCTGCAGCTGGCTTGTCATGAGCCTTGGGGCCCCTAGGCTTGCATCTCTGCCTCTGTCACATGGCTTCCCCTTCTCGTTTCTCCTTCTCCTGCCCAGTGTCCAAGTTCTCTGTCTAGATTTCTTTTCCATATAAGAACTTAAGTAATATGGATTAAAACCCACCTTGATTCAATTCGGCTTCATCTAAATAGAATCTTTGAAGATACTATTCACAAACGAGTCTACCCCTTAACTGACACTTATTTTTATTTTTTATTTTTTTGCATGGGCAGGCCCTGGAAATCAAACCTGGGTCTCTGACATGGCAGGTGAGAACTCTGCCTGCTGAGCCACCTTTAATTAACACATATACTTAAAGGTCCTATTTACAATTGGAGTTCATACCTGCAAGACCGCAAGTTAGAACTTGAATGTGTCTTTTGTGGGGTTTTGTTTTGTTCCCAACATCCATCAGCAAGTGTGGTTGACTCTGCCTCTTAAACATGCTGTATGTCTGTCGTCTCTCCATCTGCACTGCACAGCTCAGCCCAGCTCACCAGCATTGCTCACCTGGACTCCTGCAAAAGCCTGCTGATCTGTTTTCCCTCTTTGTCCCGTCTGTTCTCCACATAGCTCTTTGAACAATAAGTTAGAGCACGTCATTTGCCTGCTTAAGCACCTCCAATGATTTCACATTTCCCTTTGAGTGATATCCAAGCAGATTATTTTGGCTTGTGTGATCTGGCCCCATTTTCAGTTCCTTGCGCCCAGAACTTTCTTGGTAGAGTATGTTTCTCCAAGTTTTCCCCATAGCTGGGCTGCATTTCCCTGCTGTTTGCTTGTCAAAGTCCTTCCTATCCTTCAGGACTCAACTTAAATGTTGTCTCCTTAAAGAGGCCTGCCCTGTTCTCCTAGCTAGTTTATGTCATGGCACCTGATGTGCTCGTATAGCTCAGTTTGAATTGATGGATTTGTGGGTTTCTGTGTTTGCTGTTGGTCTCCCTCAAAAAAAGACAGAACCTATTATTGTCATCTCTGTTACTGTATACTCAGCATCAGTGCAGGGCCCACAGTGTAGTCATTAAGCATTTGCTGAATAAATGAATGAATGAATACTACTTGAATCCATTCCTTTCCTCTCTTCCAAATGCTTTATCTCTCTTGGGGTATTCTTAAAGGTTCTGACCAGTCTCCCCATGATGCATCACCTGTTGCCTTCCTCCAATTCTTATGGACAGAGTAGGAAGATTGGCATGAGTCAAACTTGGGTTTGGAGCATGTTATTTTAGCTTCCCCAAGACTCATTTTCTTCATCAGTAAGATGAGAAAATAATTCTGCCTACCACGTAGAGTTGTCAGAGGACAGCCAGAACATGGCTGGCACTCACTGAATGTAGTTCTTCTCCTTCTCTTTTAAATTACACATGGAAGCATGCTACTCCAGAGCTTAAAGCTCTGTAATGGTTCTCCATTTGCTGCAAGATAAAGGCATGAGTTAGTACTAGCTTTTCTGCTCTCTCTTGTCTCCTAGCACACTCTTCTTCCCCTGGTTGCTCTCCCTCTTTGTCTTTTTTCAGGTGCCCAGACATCTCACCTTTATTCCTTCCTCAGGAGACATCCCTGTGCTCTCCTTTTTCCTCCCCACCTCCTACATCTACTTAAATTCCACTCACATGCCATCTCCTCTATGAGGCCGAGCCACTTCTTCATGTCACAAGTCCAGGGCAATGTCTGCTTTCTCCTTAGTGTTCACATGTCTGTGGCTGTACCTGTATTCCCTCTCTCTGCTCCCTTCAACAGTCCTTGAGACCCCTCCCCCCGCTCCCGAGAATTGGACCATTGTGAGTCTCATACACTGTATGTGCTCAATAATGAGCACATTCATTCATTGAATTAATGCCTGTATGAATACGTGTTTCCAAGGAACCCCATCATTATAATAAAAAGTCTTATGATATTTTAAAAATAATTCTGTTGTGGTATAATTTGTATACAGTAAAATAGCCCATTTGAACTATACAATTCGATGAGCTTTGGGAAATAGATACTGTCATGTAATCACCACAGTGAAGATACAGTTCTCTCAGCCCCAAAAGTCTCTTGTGCCCATTTGCAGTAAATCCGCTCTCCTCCTTTATTTTCTGTTACTACAGTTTTGCCTTTTCTAGACTGCTGTGTAAATCATACAGTATGTAGTCTTTGGTGCATCCCTTCTTTCAGTTAGGATAATACTTTTTAGATTTAGCCATACTGATAATGTGTACCAGTTGTTTATTTCCTTTTATTGCTGAGTAGTAGTCCATTATATGGATACACTTACAATTTATTTGTTTTTTAATCAGTTGATAGTGAGTCTTGAAATCAGATAGATTAAAATCTTCAACTTAGTGTGTTTTTTGTTCCAAAATTGTTTTGCAGTTCTGTTTCCTTTATATTTTTATATAAATTTTAGGTTCAACTTGTCAATTCTTCAAAAATGCCTGCTGAGATTTTGCTTGGGATTGTATTGAGTCTGTAGATTATTAGGGAAACTAACATGTTAAGAATAGTGAGTCTTCTAATCCATGAGCATGGTACAACTCTGCATTCATTCATATTTTCTTTTTCTTGGTGAAATCTTGTAATATTCCTTGTACAGGTCTTGTAAATTTATCTTTAAATTTATTCCTAACTTCTATTTTTTGGTATTATAATTGTGATTAAAAATTTTTCATTTTCCAGTTGTTTGTTGTTATATACAAACATACAATATTTTTGCATATTGACTTTGTATTCTTTGACTTTGCTAAATTTATTTAATGGTTCAGGTAGCTTTTTATTTTGTAGCTGCCTTAGGGTTTTCTATATATATATATATAATCATGTCATCTGCAGATAAAAATAGCTTTACTTCTTTTTTCCTCAATCTATATGACTTTTTGTCTTTTTATTTTTCCTACTTTATTGCATTGGCTAGGACCTCCAATTCAATATTGACTTGTGTTGGATCTTAGGTTGAAAGCATTCAGTTTTCACCATTAAGTATGATATTAGTTGCAGGTATTTTTGAAGATGCTCTTTATCATGAAGTTTTTTTTTCTAATAGAGCTTTAAAAATATTCTTAATGGGTAGTGCAACAGTGGCTCAGTGGCAGAATTCTCGCCTGTCATGCCAGAGACCCAGGTTTGATTCCTAGATCCTGACCATGCCAGTTAGTTAGCTAATTACAAATCAATATTATTTATGTTTACAGGATTGCTCCTGAGAGCAACAAATACAAAAATCCAACATAGGTCAATTTAAGGAAATTAAAAATTGTATTTCAGTGAAACTGACATGAGTCAAAGAAGTTTTCAGAGTTGAGGAGAAACCATAGAGATGAGCTTATTGCTATAGCTAATTAAATCATGGTAGATACAAATTCTTCATTTGCTGAATGGATGTGCATGTGATGTAAGTTTAGTTTTGCTACTTTTTTATTCCTGGTGTTAAATGTACCTTCCTGTTTTTTCAGTAACAGGAAGACTCACAGAGACTTAATCAGGAGACTCAGGATAACATTCGTATTTTGTAAATATCATATTATACCTGCGTGTACATTTAATGACCATCATCACTGGAATTGTAAGGTCTGTAGCATATTGGAGTTTACTTTAGCCTTCTTTTCTCTCAAAATTAGAAAAAGTAAACTGGATTCAGTTGAGAAGAGTCCTCTGGAGAAGCCTGGAAGTTCTTGTACCCATCAGATTCACATGTTAATCAAAACATCATGAATTTTGTTAATACAAACGTATTATTGTGAAATAATACAAATGTTAATTTGTATTAATAGATTTTGGGACAGGGACATATGCAGAGTCACTGGTTCATTGATGTAAATGAGCCCTTAGACTGTGATGATAAGATTGTAACTTGTATCTATTTATTTTTTGAAGTATGAACATTTCTATAACTAGAAGTTTTAATTTTTCCAGGACTTGAAATTCGTGTCTAGTGTTTCATTAATAATCATTGATCTATTTTTTGTATTTCTCTGAACAGATTAAAGATTGATTTTGCCCTGCTTATTAGCCTTCCCTCTCCTTTTCCTCCATCTATAGAGGCTGGATCATTTCATTCTGTTTAAGTAGAGAGTTAAGGAAGATGATTAATCAGAAGAACAATAATGTCTTAGCTCATAGTAGGCACTCAATGAACATTCGCTGAAAGAATGTTAAATGACAAAAATGGGTGGGGCATGTCCTGGGTTGAAATGTGTCATTCACTGCTTCATTTTCTTCTTAAAATATGAGTTGATCTCAATCCCTATCAGCTCCAAAATTGTTAGTTTGTTAATCTAAAACCATTAATTTATTAGGTTTTGCATTTTTATTTCAAGGGATTTGCTTTTATCCTTAGTCAAGACTCTATATCTTTTTTCTTTTTTTTTTCTATATCTCTTTCTATTCTTCACTAGGTTGTTACTTCACAGTTTTCCTATCCTGTTGTTCAAGAACATTCTTCTGAGCTACCCTGGAAGTTAAGTGTAATGTATTACAAGTCTTTGGAGTTAGGCCTGGTTCCAGTCTCTTCCGCATTAACAGTTAATTGTATGCGTGTACTTCAGTCAGTTTCTCTGAGCCTTGTATTTCTCATCTGTAATATGGGGGTAGTAATGCCGACCTCAGATTAGTTGTGAACCTTAAATGGTATGAAGAGCTTGACACTATATCTCACCTGTATTAGGTCCCAAGTAAACTGAGGGAATTTAATATGATCTTCCCTCCCCGAGGCACATAGCTTTGGAATTATCTTTTTCAAGTGATGAAATCTTGAAAATTTCTTTATGTCTCTGTTGTTCTGAAAAAAAAAAAGTCATAAGCCTACACCCACAACTAAACACTCTTTTCCCCTGATGAGTAGGCCAAGATGTATAGTTTCACTGCATTCCTCAAGGGTTGTTTCTGAGTCTTTATTTTTTCTGTATCCATTGCTCTTTTGCATCTTTTTCTGAAACTATGGGAGACTGGGTCTTGGGTTCTTTATCCTGTTTTTGCAGTACCTAACTGACTCTAAGGAGCTCTTTGTTTCTCCATTTTCATTTTTAGGAACTAAAGCAGTAGTCTCTTTCTCCAGTCTTAGGAGAAGGAGAGCTTGATTTGGAGAATTTTCTCTCTTGTGAAGTTACTAAGTAAGGAACATTTTTAAAAGTCTTTTTTTGTTGTTGTTGAGGTGTAAATTGCACACATCATAAGTGTGGAGCTCAACAAGTTTTCCCAAAGTGAACTCACTCTGTAATAAGAATCATTGTAAATTTAAGGAATTTGCTGTGTTCCCAGCTTTATAAAGCTGTTTCACCCATTAGCCTTCAAATTACCTAACTGCTGTGAGAAGCATTTCAACCACCGGTGCCCTCTGACCCGCAGAGTTCTCCATGGAACTGGTTTTGCCCTGCTCAGCCTTCCCTCTCCTTTCCATCACATGGGAAGCCTGGGGTTAAAGAGACAGGCTCCTTGTTCTGCATGCGGCTGCATTTGAGTAGGGTGGCTAAAAGCGAGACTGAATGCCACACAACTATTTCCTCTTTCCCCTTAGGTAGCTTTACAGTCATCCCTTGTAATGAATTGAAGTTGGGATGCAGACTGCAGAGAAAATGCTGAGCAAAGCATCGCATGCTTCCTTTGTCATTTTTAAAATTTATTTTTATTGTGGTAACATATATGCAACATAATATTTTCCATTTTCATGGAAAAGTGTATGATTCAGTGGTATTAAATATATTCACAATCTCCCTTGCTTTCTTTTCCCTCTGCTCAACAAAGTATTAAGGTATGAATAAGACACTGATGACATAGGAAATTAGTGTAAAAAAAAAATCCATGGGGTTTATGATTAAGATTAAAAAGACTAAACTTAGACTTTTTAAAATGAAAAGTAAATGGAAAAGTCATGAATGGTGGGAGGAAGCTTATCTGGCATAGTGGACAGAAAGAAATGGGTTTAAATCAAACAGAGGGATTTAGGTTCTGTTATGAAGAACTTCCTGCGAAAGAACTGTGCTGGTTTGGAAGGAAGTATCTCCCCTAGAAAAGCCATGTTTTAATCAAAATCCCATTTTATAAAGTTAGGATAATCCCTATTCAATACTGTAAGTTTGAAACTGTAATCAGATCATCTCCCTAGATGATATGATTTAGTCAAGAGTGGTTGTTAAACTGGATTAGGTGACAACCTGTCTCCACCCATTTGGGCGAGTCTAGATTGGTTTACTGGAGTCCTATAAAAGAGGAAACATTTTGGAGAATGGGAGATTTGGAAAGAGCAGAGAATGCTGCAGCACCATGAAGCAGAGAGTCCACGAGCCAGCGACCTTTGGAGATAAAGAAGGAAAACACCTCCTGGGGAGCTTTGTGAAACAGGAAGCCAGGAGAGAAAGCTAGCAGATGACGCTGTGCTCACCATGTGCCCTTCCAGCCAAGGGAGAAACCATGACTGTGTTCACCATGTGCCGTCTCGGATGAGAGAGAAACCCTGAACTTTATCGGCCTTCTTGAACCAAGGCATCTTTCCCTAGATGCATTAGATTGGACATTTCTATAGACTTGCTTTAATTGGGACATTTTCTCGGCCTTAGAACTGTAAACTAGCAACTTATTAAATTCCTCTTTTTAAAAGTCATTCTGTTTCTGGTATATTACATTCCGGCAGCTAGCAATCTAGAACAAGGGGGTTCTGATGTATTGGGATGTGTGTGTTGCTGAAATCTTTAGAGATCTCCTGGAGAGAGGGGAATGTGTGTTTTCAGTAGCTCTAGTTATAGATTGGAGTTGACCTTCCTCTAATTCTCATCTTTCCTTATTATGTGCTTTCTTAAGTATGATGATAGATACCAATCCCATCGTGTGTTAGTGAGAAGAAATGGTTTATGTGGACTTACTGGTCTGGAAGTAGAGATTTTCCAAAAGTGGCATGGTAAGTATTTTCAAAGCAAAGGCTTGAATCCTCATCCCATCTTTTCCACTTAGTAGTTGTGGTGGCCACAAAAAACATTTTGCTGGGATGATAGATGAGATGATATACATGAAGTGCTTTATAAATTGTAAAGCATTGGGCACTAAAGCTAGCTGGTATACCTCTAATATAGTTTCCACCTGAATGTTAATCTTACATCTTCTCTACCATCTCTTCTCTTGCTCACAGGCCTTCTGTCGCTAGGTGGTAGTGGGGCCCTGAAGTAGTGTTATCTTATTTACATGCTGTTGTTTGTTCTAGTCTTAAGTGCTGTCCTATTGGGTGGGTAATGACGTTGAAGGAGGTGGTACTAGTCAGGGTTCTTCTGAGGTACAGAACCAACAGGATATATGTATATAGATATTTATGAGATTTATTGTAGGGAATTGGCTCATGTGACGATCAGAGTTGGCAAGTCCAAATTCCATAGGGCAGGCTGCAAGCCAAAAACCCTGATAACAATGATGCTGAAGTCCTAAGTTCAGATTCCCCAGGTGAAGCTGGCTATTTAGAAATTCTGTTAAGAGGCACTGTTGAAATTGAGGCAGAAATTCCTCATCTGACCTCTGAAAACTCTTAGATCTTGCTTTTAAGACCTCCAATTGATTGGATGAGGAGATTGTTGATGGTAGATGCGATCAACTGAATGTAGATGCAATCAACTGATTGTGGAGACAAATCTTATTTGTAAAATACCCTTATAGTTACAAGCAGGCTACAGCAGGCCAGTGCTTGACCAAACAACTGGATAACATAACCCAGCCAAGCTGACACATGAAATTAACCATCACAGAGATAAGGAGGAAACTTTGAGTGGTGGGAGGGTTTTTGCATTAAATAGGAGTAAGGAAGCTTTTTGAGAAACCATAGAGTTAGAAAGGGAGGCTAGAGTTAAAACACACAAACAACAGTATGGAACATAAATATCTGAAAGAGTCACCTTCAGTGCAGGGAGTGCAATGGGGCAAGTGCTGAGTAGGTGGGTGCCATACCATGCCTGCAACACACACTGTCTTGACTTGTTAGAAAAGACAAGAAAGACCAACTGCTGGCTCTCCTAGTGGCTCGGGCCCCGCCTTCTGACCTGGGTATCAGCGTGCTTGTCTCTGCCCTGCTGGATACTAGCTCTGGAATGGATTCAACACCTCCAATGAGCCCCATCCCCTTCCTGGTTTGAATCGGCACTGGTGGCTTGGATCTTGGTGCCTGCCTCCTTTGCCATCTTCAGGAGCTTCTGTCCCTGGTGCTGGTGGCTCTCTTTGCTAGTTAATCCCGGGTATGATATAGGACGTGCTAATTTTGCCTTCTCACCAAAACAGACTGCTCTGCCTTTGATAGATGACCACATTTGTTTTCAGCAATCTTGTCTCGTTTTGTATCTTAAAAAAAGTTGTCTTTTGTGAAGCTATTACCCAGCTCTGTGTGCTTCAGCCACGTGTGGGTCTGCGGAGAGGGGAGGTGCTGGTCTGTGGAGATCCCTGATCACACTAGATGGTGTTGCTATTTCACTCTCTTTGATTGGTAGCTTTTTAGAAAACAGACTTTTGAACGTTTGGTAATTTTGTGAATCACACTCTTTACACAGAGAGCCACTTCTTTAATAAGAGGGGTGTTAATTTATAGTGACAAATGTGTATTTTTAAGAAAGAAATGACATTATTTTGAATGGTACTTTGTGGAAAGAGGTGGAGAATAAATGGATGTTGTGCACATCATTTGCAAATCTCCAAAAACCCTCCACCGGCCGTTGGGCAGAGCTCCTGGGGACCCGGGTCCCCGTCCCCTCTCCATCCTTCTGTCTGGCCCTCTGCTCCCCTCCTGTACACCCCAGACCACCATGGGTGCACCACCCAAAGGATTATTTATTGTAGAAAGTGTATTCAGTGGTTTAATAATGAAAAATACATTTGCAAAGGTATATTCATATGTATTTTTATACAGGCACACAAAAATCCAATTTGCTTTAGGAGAAAGATGTATCAGCATCATCCTATAAATGACTTGACGGCTTGAGTGTATTTTGATTTTGTAACTTGTAATCTTCTGTTTGCAACAAGGGGCTTTCTGTGTGTAAAGCTTAGTTCTTGTCAAATTAGGGAACCAGGCACAGCTTATTTAAGAAACAAATCAAACCCAATACACTATTTATAGTTAGGTCAATTGCTACCTCTCCACTCCTAAGTGCTTTTACATAACTCATGGCATATTTACCATCAGTGGATTCAGCAAAGTGGCGACAACTGGTAGGAGTACAAAATATCAAGCAAAAAGCCCACATCCTTCTACTGTGTTTTACCATGGGGAGTCTAATTGGCATGCATTGAGTTTTCAATTTAAGAATAATGTTTTGGTCAGTCCCAGGAGAAAGTTTTGATGGCCAGAATTGTGTTTTCACCCTCTTTGGCAAGAATCAAGTCCCCCCTTTTTTCTGCACTTCCTCTAACCTAAGATGTAAGAAATTCCTTGAGGTCTCCCGTGGGGCTTGTCTGGAAGGCAAAATCCTGATGACTGCATGTACATGGCATCCTAAAGAGAATGTTGCTCCCTTTGTCCCCAACCCCATTTCCAGAAGCTGTTGGAAGAAGAGGTTAAGTCTGCAAGAGAAGTGAGATGGAGGTACGGGGTGTGTGTGTGTGGGAGGGGGTTGTCCAGGTTTTGTTGGACCTCAAGCTCATTCAGTTTGGGGGTCCTCTTAAAGAAAACCAATACCAAAACATATTCCTTCTGTAACTTGCACAACACTAAATTGTGAACACATTGCTTGGTCCCTGAAGCTTGAGATTCATTGGTTTAATGGAATTTGTCAGTATTCCAAAATGAGAAGTGGAACAAAATAGGCCTGTAGCAAATTGTGCTCACTTCCTCTGAGCTTTAGTCTCAGAAGCAAAAAGATTTGGAAACTGCATTATGTAGAGAGTGATAAGCAGCTAGGAAGCTCAGAGGGATAGAAGATAAGGTTATTCAGTTTAAACTTACCATAGCCATGCTAAACTCAGTGTTTTCCCGAACTTGGTATGGCACCAGTCTACACCGTAATTAAGTTTTACAAAGTAACCTTTGACCCATACCAATTAACTCTGTATTTCTTACCTCCATTGTTGCAGTAAAAAAGTTTAGAGGCATTCTCTGAGAATTTCCAGGATAATTATGACCTTGAGGTATTCTTGTGTCAGAGAAGGTGCAGAATTGGCCTCTCTTCTTTGTCTGGTAATTACTTTCTCATCTTTTACCCCATCCTGCCTGCCGATTAGTCTTCATACATGTTTTCTTGCTTAGATAAATATGGCATCAGTCAGAGATCAGAATATCTCATTACCTACGGGAATTCCTCAGTGTCCCCTGGGACTTTAAAGGAGCTATTAGGGTGACTTTATCATTGAGAGCCATGCCTAATGGCCAGATGGGCTCATTGGAAGCAACTTGCAGAATGTCAGGGAAGAAATTTAATGAGGTATTACACATGCAGAGTAAGAGATAGCAGAATCCTGGGTTTTGTTTTAGTTTCAGTTATGTGTAATTTCTTTCTCTTTTCTCCCTTTCTCTCTGTCTCCCTGCCTCACTGTAGGAGAGGTGATGCTTTCAGAAGTAAAATAACATGTATTTACTTTGTAAGATTGAAAATGAAGGCAAAAATCAAAGAACGTGCTTCATTCTTTTTTTTTTTTTTTTTTGCAGCAGAATACATAGTCAAGAGGGAGCAGGGGAGAGTGTGGATAGCTGCCAGCCAGGCTTCTCAGCTCAGCCGAAACCCCTATTTTTAGATGTCGATTTTAGTGTCCAGATTGCCAGTTATTCTAAGTGCTAATCAGGCCCTGGGATGCACTTGCCAAATTTGTTTTCACTTCTTGGACAAAGCCAGAATTTGAATACTAAACTAAAGGTGAAAAAAAAGTTCTCTAAACCAATTAACCTGTTATCATTCAAATAGGACTTCTCTGTTCTCTCAGGCCACTAGATTAATAGGAAATGATTGAAAAAATTCTAGTTTTTTTTTTCTTTCCCAGGGATTAGGGAAATTTTATAAAATTTGTTCAGTTTGTGGTAGGTTGAAGGTTCCTTTACTTTAGTCTCTAGAAAGATGAAGTTCAGTTGGGTTTCAAATCTATTTTTTTCAATGTGGCAGTCACTTACATTAGTTTAATTTAGTTCCATTGTTTTTGGCTGGGTCTCTGTTCATTCCAAAGAGAAAGGGTGTGGCGGAAAAAAATGATAGTGAGAATGAGTAAAACAAGGAGGAATTTTGTATTGTTCTGAGCTTCTGATTGTGATTGATGGAAAAAGGAGAAATTAAAAAAAGAATAACACAAAATAAAAAGTAGTCTGCATTTTCATTTCACAGCTTGGATTTGGTCACAACTGCTTTCAAAGGAGTGCCTAAAATTTATGAACTTTGTTACAAGAGAATGCATGCTATCTAAACACACTTTAATTCCAAATTCTTAAACATTTTAGTTAAAATATTAAAAAAAGAAGGTTTGCTTTTAAATGAATCGCTCCATACTTTTTCCTGTTTATCTGAGGTATTCATAATGCTGGTAGGATGTTAAACCCAATTAGGTCAGTTTGGAACTTTATTTTTAACATCAGACGAAAGAAAACAAGGCATTTGCTGGCACCACCTTACTCTCAGATGAATTAAGAAGCAGTCTCAATTGAAATGGTTTTGTTTTGGAATTTATTCTTTCATCCTGTCAGTTGGCCAGAAGCCAGGTTACCGCTTCCCTCCACTTCCCCAGTTCTGTTGTGTCCGCCATGTTTGTTCGTGAAGGAAGAGGAAGGCCTTTGGGTGGGTGTGGGCTCAGGCCTGGCCCTGGCCCACTGACCCTTGCCCCCAGACCACCTGAGCCTCACTGTGTTCTTCTCTTCATTCTTTTGGTCCCAGTGCACAGGCCACCCTTCCAGGACCTGGTACATGTGGCTTTATCACTTCCTAGCCCTTAACAGTTGCTTCTTCAGCAGGTTTAAAACTTAAGCAGGTCCCCATGAGCCAACCCATCTGTGAGTCACTGATTTCTCAGTTACTTTAATTATAGAATTGTAAGAATAATAGAAATAGTAATAATTACTTTAAAAAAAAATTGTCAGGGGGGCAAATCGTGGTGCAGTGGTAGAGTTCTCGCCTGCTGTGCCAGAGACCCAGGATCAAATCCCGGTGCCTGCCCATGAAAAAAAAAATCATCATGCTAACATATATACAACATAGCATTTCCCATTTTAACCATTTTCAAGTATACAGTTCAGTGCTATTAATTGTATTTCACAATGTTGTGCTATCATAACTGCCATCCATCACCCAAACTTTTAAATCCCTTTTCCACCACCAAAACAAGAACTCTGGACGTATTAAGCATTGATTCCCCGTTCATTACCTCTACCCCTGGTGCTACCCTGTACACTTTCTGTCACTGTGAATTTGAATGTACTATTTATTTCATGTAAGTGAGATCAAGATATTTGTTCTTTTGTGTCTGGCTTATTTCACTCAACATGATGTCTCCAAGGTTCATCTGTGTTGTAGCATGTATCAGAACTCCATTCCTTTTTATGGCTGGGTAATATACCATTGTATGTATATACCACATTTTGTTTATATGTTCATCTGTTGATGGACATTTGATTTGTTTCCCACCCTTTGGCTATTGTAAATAATGCTGCTTTGAACATTGGTGAAAAAGGATCTGTCCGAGTTCCTGCTTTCAATTCTTTTGGTTGTATACCTAGAAGTGGGATTGCTGGATAGTATGGTATTTCTATATTTAACTTTTTAAGGAACCACCAAACTGTTTTCCATATCAGCTGCACCATTTTACATTCCCACCAATAATACCTGAGTATTCCTATTTCTCCACATCTTCTCCAATACTTATTTTCCATGTTTTATAATAATAGGAGTCAGAAAGGGGAGTGATAATTACTTTCTTTGTGATTATCAGGTTCTTTCCTTGCATGATTTTATTTAGACCTCATGGCACTGTGGCCGGGGGGAGCATTATTATCTCCAGTGTACAGAGGAGGGGGCAGCAAGACTCCAAAAGGAGAAGAAACTAGCTCAAAATCACACCACTGGGAAGAGAAGGAAAGTGGATTGAAAACCGGGTTCTGCAGATTGTTCTCTTCTTTACTGTCCTGTGTTCCCAAAGAGCTAGAGGTGCTTTTAGAGAATACTTTGTCCAATGGTTCTTAGCACTGACTACATTCCAGAATCCTCTGGAGGTGTGAAACAAAGTTAGTCAAGGGAACTTGGGCACTTTATTTTTTACCTGCTGCCGAGTTGATAACTGTTACACAACCAGAGTGGACTACTAGTGATGGAATTCAACTCTCTCACTTTTCAGAAGAAATGGAAGCCTTGCAATTTCTTCAAGGCCGATCAGCTAGTCAGTTACAGGCCAGGACTTAACTCTCCATCTTCCAACAGCCCCCTTGGGATGCTTTTTATTATTCTCATTCCAGATCCTATATACTTCAGGGATAGGGCTTAGTTTTGCAGGATTAGAGAAAACTGGATGGTTGTATGTTGCCAGTAGTATTTTGGATTTGGGTTTGTATGACTCTTCCTGCTTGTTAGATTGTTTGCACATCTGCTATTCTCAACATAGCCACAGAATATTGGAGAAGGTGGGCTTGTGAGTCTGTTTGACAAAAAGACATGTACAAGAGGTTACTGTTCTGTGCAATTACAGAAATGATTCATACAGCCAAGACCAGTAGTGAATTATCCTCATCATGGTTTGGGATTCTTCCCACTGAGTCCCAAAGACATCTTCGATTTCTAAAGCTTGTAATAAATATGTGTTACAGAGCCTTTTGGGAGTAAAGAGAAGACTGACTATTCATTAATAGACTTGGCCTGTGTTTTTCCTTCATCCAGCTCAGCACCAGCAAGCCCTTTCAAAGTGATGGCTTGTATTTGGTCTGATGGCAAAATTTTTCTTAATTAATTACTTTGATTTTCTTCCACTCGCCTTTATTGTCTTGGTTAGCTGTTTCTGAAACTCATCCATCTTGGATGGCTGTTGGACCTCTGTTTCTGTTAGCCATGCCATTTAACTCTTTATTTTCCTATGTAATGTTTTCCAGTATTATCTTCCAGATCATGGCCTTGGTCTTTAGCATGATTCATTTTATTTATCAAGTCCATTAACTTCTCTTCAGCAATCATTTCAAATTTCTAGAGCTCTTTTTCTGTGACTGCTCCTTTTTCTTAGCAGCCTGGTCTTGCTTTATGGATATAGTGTTATTTCACATCTTTCTTAAGCTGCTTCTTAGAAGGTTTGTTGTTGTTGTTGTTGTTGTTGTTTTAAGTGATCCTCTGTTCCAAAAATTTTTCCTTTGGGGTCATTCGTGTTTTTTTTGTTCATTATGGTTCTTTTCTTTCACATTTTTGGTTTTCCTCAAATAACTTGTGGTCTTTGGCTGTTGATTTATTTTAACAAATTAAAAACTCAATTGAGGTAGATGTTGAATATTGAATCATGTCCCCCACAAAAGACATGTTCAGTTCCCAAACTGTAGTCCTGTGGGTGAGCGCCCATTTATAAATAGGGACGTGGACAATGTTATTAGTTAAGGATTGACCCATCTGAATGGGGGTGGGCCTTAATCTGATTTGGCTGAAGTCCTTATTAGCAAAGGGACTTGGACATGAAGAGAAGCTAAGGGAGAAGCCAGAAGCTGGAAGTCAGTGGAACCTGGAAGAGAAAGAAAGCACAGTGATAGTAAAGTCAAGGAACCCCAAAGTTTTTTGGCCAGCCAGAAGATACCAAGCCCAAGAGGAAGCAAGCCTTCTAACCTCTGAAACCATGAGCCAATAGAAACCTGTTATTAAGCCAACCATTATATAATATTTGTCTCATCAGCTAGGAAAGTAATACAGTAGGCTTGACTCTTGTCTGGACAAGAGTTGTATGGACAATTTCCAAAACTGGCCACGTGTAAGTACCAGGCAGACCCTCCTACTTATCACAATTGTCAAAGAAAGGAAGGCTGAGCTCAGTGGATGGTGCAGTAGGTGGACTTTACCCCTGTAGGAACTGCCTTTTCTGGTGTGGAGGTTTGAAGTTAATTCTGTTTTCCAGACACCGCACATGGATTTTCACTAGGTGATATCTCCTGTTTTCTTGATTCGGCCATGGGGGAATCAGCTACTGCTGTGGCCCCCAGCTTTAAAAGTTCTATTTTTGTGAGAAAGGGGAGAGGAAGAAGAGCTTGGGAAGGATGTGGGTGAGCTCAGCCTTCTTTCATTTGGCACTGTCTCCTGGTCACTGCACCATTGCCCCTCCTGTCCTCTTATGTTTGAGTCCCGGTTTAACGCCTCCCCTCCCTGCAAGACTCTCTTGGAAGGATGCCTGTCACCTTCTGAATTTTGGGCTTTGTTTTTCCCAGTTCTGTCTTTGCTCTTGGTGTGGTTTATCTTCCTCCCTCTTTTATAGGATTTATTCAAACTTTCTCAATTACTCTAGGATTTATTCAAACTTTCTCATTCACTGCCCTCACTTCTTGGTGTGTGTTTGTTTTCTTTTCTTTCTTTAAAATAATTTTTCCTGCAGTCATTTTAGCACCAATCTGGGAGGGAGGCAGCCTCTTTGTTCATCTGTGATCTTGAGCTGGAAGGTAGACAGACACTGTGAATTTGAATGTGCGAATCTCCTTGAGAAATGTTCTTTTGATGCCTCTTTGTGCAGCAGTGGGGACAAGGGTGGTTGGAAGAATGGAGGTGACAGTGGAAGGTCTGACACCCAGGAGAGTCCTTTTCTCAATGGCAGCCATCCTGTACCGCTAAATTTCCCACTGCCGCTTGGCTTTTGAATGGTTACTGTTGTTTTATTCTTGTTGGGAATGCAATACGAGATGAAAGATGGTGGTAGGATTGTCGGAGCTTGTGGGAATGCCTGTATGGCAATATCTTTTTCAGTTAGATTTGTGAAGATATGTATGTTTGGGGTAAGGAAGAGTTGAGGTGAATTCCTAAGCCTGTTTCCTTCTGTCCTCTATGCTAGATAAGCTTTCTCCTACCATTCATGACTTTTCCATTTACTCTTCATTTTAAAAAGTCTAAGTTTAGTCTTTTTAATCTTAATCATAAACTCCGTGGATCTTTTTTTACACTAGCTTCCTAGGTTGTCAGTGTCTTATTCATATCTTAATACTTTGTTTAACAGAGGGCAAAGAAAGCAAAGGAGATTGTGAATATAATTAACACCACTGAATCATGTACTTGAAAGTGAATTAAAATGGGAAATGTTATTTGGCATATATGTTACCATAATAAAAATAAATTTAAAAAAAGGCAAAGGAAGCATGCAATGCTTTACTCAGCATTTTCTCTGCTTTCTGCATCCCAACTCCAATTGTCCCAAGGAAAGACTGTAAAGCCACCCACCTAAGGGGAAAGAGGAAATAGCTGTGTGGCATTCAGCCTCGCTTTTAGCCACCCTACTCAAATGCAGCTGCATGCAGAAAAGGAGCCTGTCTCTTTAACCCCAGGCTTCCCATGTAAGGGAAAGGAGAGGGACGGCTGAGCAGGGCAAAACCAATTCCCTGGGGAACTCTTGTGGGTCAAAGGGCACTGGGGGTTGAAAGAGAATTTCTCTGCTGTGCAGTTGAAACAATCCCTTGTGAAAAGAAGAAGGCAGGCTGGGCCTTGCCTTGGATTGGGGATAAAGAAACTACCTGTGGAGAATGTGTTGTAGCTTTTGCAGCAAATGGCTCTTTTGCATCAATCTTCTGGCTCAAGAAATGAGGACTTATATCTGGCCTCACATTTTCCTATGAACTTATTAGCAGAGATGAGGGTTTATACAGCGACTTTGCTTGCCTTGTGTTCAAATACCTGCTTCACAGTCCTTCAGAACAGAGAGTAAGGAAGTAATTATCAACGCTATTAGGATAGAACAGGAGTTTCTTATGGACCCTTGCCTGTGGAGCTGATTGGAATTGTTCTTTAATGAAGTAGTACATTGAATTTGTGGCAGACAGACTTATGCTGCAACTGGGTTTCAACAAAGTTTTCAGAGTAGAGAATCCATTTGACTTTGTCAGGAATATTTTGCTTGAAGGGAAGACCAACTTCTTTGAGAAGAGAGCAGGCGATTATCAGAGGATGGAAGGGATGTCAAGTTCAAAAGAAAATTCTTTACCTTGGATGCTGACTTCTAAATGAACTGAGGATGTATTCTTTTGCTGATTTTTTTCCTTCTCAAAAAAGAAAAAGTCAGCTACTTGAACCGTTTTAACCAGCTATACCACGAAGTACCCCAATAGGAATATTTGATGGCATCTTTGAAACTGTGTAACTACCTCAAAACTAGTTCTGTTAATAATACTAGTAGAGTTGCCTAGAAAGAGGATATCTAAGATACAAGGCTAGTAGGATTTTTATGAAAGATCTTGTCCGTGTTTGGTTTTTGCAAGCGGGT
The DNA here is from genome assembly GCA_004026745.1 of Myrmecophaga tridactyla. Lineage (NCBI taxonomy): Eukaryota > Metazoa > Chordata > Mammalia > Pilosa > Myrmecophagidae > Myrmecophaga > Myrmecophaga tridactyla. The sequence continues at coordinate 46,136 of PVIY010006941.1, forward strand.
TGGCTGTAGGTGACTTTGCTATATATAACTGTTCCCGCAGGAATGTTGGCTTTTGAGAGGGGAGACCCTCTAGCTAGTTGGATCCAGCAGGATCGAACATTCAGTTACTCCCACAAGGCAGTTGGAAGATGTCATCCTCTCTGCTTCAAAGCAGATTTTACAGTTTACTTATTAGTTTGTGTATAAAACAGGCACTTTACGTACAAATAAACATCTAACTGTCAAGCTACAGGCCAACTATAGCTTAACTTTGTTAGTTTCTACGCCAAAATGCAATGCAAAGTATTCAGTCTACCACTTAATGGGAGCTAATTCAGAATTTACTAGGTGACTAAGCATGTAATTTCTAAGCTTTATTTTCTTTCATGAATTGAAATACTTTTATATCAATTTTAAAGTCAATTCTGTGCATACTTAGATGTTGGCCCATCGATGCCCCATAGAAGACAAGTTGTGTATTTTATCCTGTAGCACAGCTGTGCTGTTGAGATAGAGTGTCCTGGGAAAGAGAAAAGAAGGTTTTAGTTTTGTAGAGGGTAATCTTTCAAGTGAAAACTTCTAAACTTAAGTTCTTAAGAACGGAGGCATTGTCTTGTCTGTCTGTTGGTGAGCTCGGTCTCACTGCAAGGGGCCATAGCATTTGATTTCTCTAATGTGTGTGTTTCCCCCACCTTCTAGTTGGTAGGAAGTGATCCTCAAAGGGTCTTAGGTGGCATCTAAGATAGTGTTGTAAATTTTTCAAGTCATCTTCCTATGAAATGCCCTATTATATAAGATCTTGTTCTTCAATGGTAAAGGCAGGACTGACGTTGGATCTCTTAAAAGTTGAGTGTGTTTTTTTAAGTTAGAAACTTTCTATATGTGGCCTTTGGATTGTACCTATAGTTCATACTTGGAAATATCCACCCAGTATTTTCTTACAGTCATGATTGATTGATTAGACATTGCCCAGTACAATCACTTCTAACACCTACCTAACTCTGGTGCCAACCTGATTACCTAAATTTCAACAGAAAACTCGTGTTGCACGAGCTATTAATATATGCTACATTCAAAATTTTAATTTCAGAAGGAAGTATAAACTAATAGATATATTTAATAGGGCTTATGTTGTCAGTTTGCCTTTGTCTTCCAAAATAAAAAGCCAAGACATTACATGGCAAATGATGCTTGATATACATTAACCCTTTGGCAGCATTTGTCAACTGATGGCTTTGGCTGTTTGACCTCTGGCCTGTTGTAGAATGTTCTAGTTTTCTTCAACACTTACTGTATAAATTGTCTAGTCAGTCTTTTTATTCTGGGTATAGACCATATTAATATGGGATTTTTCTATCTATTATATTGGTACTAAAGTTAATGAATCAAGATAACGGCTCTCACATTTGGGCAACATTAAAATGAATAAGGATTTTCTCTTGCATTGTCAGGTACAAGGGGGAATTTGGAATCAGATTTTAGGATTTCACTTCTCATTAGCTGTGTAATTTGAGAATTCCGCCAACTCAGATTCAAGTCCTAATCTATTGAAAGGAAAAGTTTTAGTGTAAAGCATTTCAAAGATTGAATACTGCACAAGTGTTAAGTGATTAAAATAAAATTGTTCTCCTGTCAAAAACACACACATACACACATGCACACAAACCCAAAAAACAAAAAGTGAGAGGCTGTGTTATACTTCTGACCTGGCTATCAAACACATATGTGAACTTGAAACGATGCCTTTTACCACTTTGACCTGCAGAGATTCTTTCCATAGTAGAGTGAATTCATTTCTGCTTGTTATGTACCTTGTCGTGGGTAAATTGATGGTTGGACACCATTGTTGAGGCTGAGTAGGAACCGTATCTTCATCGAAGACTGGTTTTGCACTTAGTTCATACCAGGACTTTGGTGAAGTCTTTAAAAATCTAGATAAAGGAGTATAGTTCTGTTTAGTTTCTGTGTTTTCCCGACTTCTGCCAAGCTTGCTCATTAGTAGTGGGATATTAGTGCTTTAATAGTTGATGGATTTGGCTGTTACTGGAAAGTTTGTTTGACTTTTACTGGCAGCTCAGTCTTGGCATGTCTATTGCATTAACAACAGCTAATCTCGTTCTGAGTGTACATTTTAAGAGCCTGATCTAACTTTCATTTTTTATAATTGGTTCACTTATCAGAATAGTTCTAATCTGAAATAATAGCAATTCTGAAAAAGGAGCATTAATTTAAAAAAATGTGGTAGAAATGTTTGGTTGGAAAGGAAAATAGAGCAATTGACTTCAAAGTAAGCAAGGTCTTTTAAAATTATAAAAAGCCTGGCTTATCAGAAAAAGAATGTGGTAGTTATAGGCAAAAACATATTTTAAACCTATATCATGATAAGGAAAAGAGCAACATGATGAATGTTTTATTTGGATGAAAGTTGACTAGCTTATGATAGTTTTAGCAACACACTTTCTCAACTCATTGGCAGCAGTAAGTTAAAATGGTAAGAATGCTGTCACTTTGTTACATTAAGTGTTTAGAACTAAAACTAAAGTTCTCACAAGTGTAAGACCACTAAATTTCCTTTTTATATGTAAAATGTATCCCTACCCCCGGAAAAAAAATTTGTCTTACTAATATTTTTAAAAAATAATTATATTTGAATTTAGAATTTATATGATGGCAGTAAACTAATCTCTGCTGACATACAATTTTGCAGTTTAAAAATATTTAAAGGTTAAAAGAATAATGTTGTTGCTACCACTAGGTCAGTTTTTTGAGGGACAGTCTTCTGAAACAAAATGGTGTTCTAAGTTATAGGAATCAAACCATGCACTCCCACAGTTATTCATGGATCATGTCACCAGCTCAGAAAATTTGAACTGTGGTCTGGGTGTAGACTGAGGTTAACTCATTTTAAAAGAAATAAATGACAACATCAGTCCAAACTCCAGTGTCTACTTACTGGAAGAAGGTAGACCTTAAACAGAGCTAGAGGATAAAAAAACAGGGGGTTTCTTAGCCTTTGCTCTCTTTGCAAAATCTAAGAAGCTTCATGGTCTGTCCCAGGATCAGAGGTTCATCAAGAACCTTTCCAGCAAGTTCTCAGTTACGACTGCAGTGAGTCAATAACCCATGGCCAAGTCTTGCAGTGATCTTACAGTGGTCTCCTTTTTTTTCCTGAATGTACAACTTGGTTCTTATTTGAACTAGTGTAGACATCTATTTTGATCCCTTGGCCAGAGACGTTCCATTCTAGCCAATCCTTGCTGCCTCCCCCTATTCTTTATTATTATTATTATTATTATTTAATTTATCCTACCCCTATTCTTAACAGAGGCACTTACCTCTCTTGGGCATCCCTTATATTCATTTGGATTAAATCCTCACCAGAGTTGTTCTCAAGCGGTGATGGGAAGTTTCATCAATTCTATTCCCTTCCTTTCACTTTCTGCATTCTCCCTCTGATCCTGAGTTAAATAAGGAAAATGACACAGAGCAAAGGGAATGGAAAGGGGGTGGTGTTGACTCAAAGCTTAAAGGATATGGGACAAAGAAGAACTGGTTTTTGCTCAGGGTGAGGACAGGTTGGAAAATGGCAAGTCTAAGAGGATAGGTGGAAAGCAAATATGGAACCCGAGTAATTGGTTTGCAGTGGGGAATAGGAAGAATGGAAATTGTGGAAACCAGAGGCAGTCTGGCTAGATGACCCCAGTGAAGGCACCTGTACACAGCAGGAAGGGGGAGCTTTGTAGAGGACCTGCTTTCCCAAAAGGAGAGCCCACTTAGACCTCTCCATTGGTGACAGTGATGGAGCTCATACAGAGTTCTAGGCACAATGCCAGGCCCTATACATTTGTTGTTTTTAATCCTTTCAACAACTCAAGTTGAGTTTTATTCTCCACACTGATTTCACCTAGAAAAGGAAAGACTCTAATAATTTGCCTGAGGGCAAAAATGCAGTATTAATAATGAGTAGGACAGAAATGGACCCAAGTCCGCCTGGTCCCAAAACTCACATTCTTTCTACTAAGTCCACATTCTTATAAGTCCATTTGCAAGATGTTTTTGATCTGTAATGTCCACTTGTTCAGCTGTGGAAAGTTTGGTTGACAGGAATACAAAATGTTTATCAAGATGTTACTCTAAAGAATGTATCTGGAGAAATACACACACAGAGCGAGTGTGTGATTTAAAATGAGGTGGCAATTTCCCTCATCCTGCTCTGTTTATAGGTGTAGCTCCCACAGCTCACTCAGCAGTCACCATCATGTAAAGTAGGTTTGCTTTTTGACTTACTCTCTGGTGTGTGGGGAGTAAGAAAAGGTGGGTGGGAAGAAGAAAGGAGGCTTAGGCATTGGAAGGGAATGTGGTTAAGTATTTAATGTTCTTTAATATAATAAATTATCATGCAAAAAATGCAGAATGTAATAAAATTCCTACAGAGCCTATTGTGATCATCTTCTTTTACTTGTTCTATTTAACCTGTACCATTAAAATAGTTGTCATGGTAAGGTTCATGTATCGACTTGGCCAAGTGGTGGTACCTGTTTGGTTGGGCAAGTGCTGGCCTGTCTGTTGTAATGAGGACATTTCATAGAATTAAATCATGATCACGTCAGCTGCATCCACAGTTGATTCCATTTGTAATCAGCCAAGGGGAGTGTCTTCTGCAATGAGTGATGCTCAGTCCAATCACTGAAAGCCTTTTAAGGAGTATTCAGAAGAGACAGGCTCTTCCTGCTTCGGCTGATGAGTCTCTCCTGTGGAGTTCATGCAGACCCTCCATTGGAATCGTCGGCTTCACAGCCTGCCCTGCGCATTTTGGACTTTGCATTCCGGCAGTCATGTGAGACACTTTTATAAATTTATATTTGCGAGTGTTCCCTGTTGATTCTGTTTCTCTAGAGAACCCTAACTAATACATAATAATATCACTGATTTATTTATATTTTAGGTAACAAAATAATATTTCATTTCAGCATGCCATTTGAAATTACATTCACGTTATTTGATATATTGATTAATCATAGATAGAACTTTTTAATATTCTCGCCATTTCTTTATTATATTTAACAAGCACTAAATACTTGAAGGATTAAAAAAGTATTAACATGATATGTAACATAGGGAAATTTCTAGTCTTCATGACCCAAATGGTTACACCTTTCTACTATATTCCACTTTTATGATAGAAAAATATATTAGGAAAATGATCTGTAAGTTCTATTTGTACCAAAGCCATGTTAGTTTTTTTGACTTCTGTAAATTTTGCATAAGCAGGATTGTATTATTCATAAGTATTTGTTGAGGAATGAGTATGTGACTGAGTAAAATTTGTTTCTAAAGGCAAAAACCCAGAGTAGATCCTGATATTACAGGAATATTTATTAAGATATTACTCTGAAGAATAATCCATTTTCCCAATCTTCTATGGTATATTAGAATAAAAATGGGTTACTATCTTGACCTTGGGCATCCAAAGTACTGAATCATTAAGGAAACAAATTTTGAAAATTTGGTTGACAGGAATACAAAATATTTATCAAGATATTACTCTAAAGAATATATCTGGAGAAATATACACATGCATAGGTAGGGGGTGGGGAGAGGGAGAAAGGGCAATGAAACAAATATGGTAAGATGTTGACGTTTTAGGAAACTGAATATTTAGGAAACTGGAATCGGAATTAAATTCTCACAATTTTTATGAAGTTTGAAACTTTCAAAATAATTACTTTCTATAAAGTTATATTACTATATATTTTATCATTAGTGAAGCTCTCAGTTTTGGCAGTATTTGCAGGTAAAAAATGACTGACGTCTATCTCAATGATTTAGAAACATTGGGAATTTATTTTTCTTTGAATGGTAAACTATAAACCAGTTCATAGTGGCTCTCAACCGAGATAGGCAGAATCATTTGAAGGAGACAGAAATGCCTATAAGACTTGAGTATAACCTGACTGGCAATGTTAGCACATCTAAAGAACTTTGTATATCTATGTTTCATTGGCAAAAGCATTGTTGAACAGATGGATGTATCAGGTCTTTTCCCTGATAACATTCAGCTTTCATTTTGCCCAGTTAACTTCCCTTCTCTGTGTCCAGTTCGCCACATTTCCTCTTGACTATAATTTTCATGCCAAGTTCATCTGCCATGCCAGTCATGCTTGTACAAATACCCTGATCTATGAGAGACTTACATTTTTCATTGTGAATTAAAATGTGGTCATCTAGTTTTCTATTTCGGCCTCTGTGAGCTTGGTTACTCTGTATCATCCCCACCCCCACCCCCCATCCCCCACCCAGAGAGACACTCCTGCTCTTTGTACTGACATGCTTTGTTCCCTCATCCTTCTCATCTTCTAAGCCATGGCCATGTTCTGATCAGTGTTGAATTCACTAGGATGTTAGGGGCCAAGTTGGCCTTCCCTGATACTATTCTGATCTTACTGCATACATGTTACTTTTTTTGGCTTATACAGCCATGACATAATGGTTATGTAAAAAAAATGAATAAGAAAGAATTAGAAGCTGAGTAAGGAGTGAAGATACTTTAAATCACTAATTTCTCTGTTGTCATCAGCTACTGTGCTGTCTGTGGATAGTAGGAAGCTAATAAACTAACTTAAAAACTCATCTTGGACAGGTGAACTCTCAGGGATATCCAGCAGAACAACATAAAATTCACATAGTAAAACAGTTTTCTTGTGGATGAACTCATGGTCATAAATTACAAACAATGTGAAGAAAGAATCCATTGTGAAGAAGCAGATAAAAACAAAAAATGGGAGTATTTGTACTCTAAGAACTTAAGATAATAAAAGGGCCTGAGTGGAATTATGAAATGTGTTAGAACTATTTTTAAGTTCTAACTTAAAGGTTCAGAATAAAAATAACCATTAGCAACAAAAGAAAAAATAGACAAATCAGACTTAATCACAATAAAAAACTTTAGTTCATGAAAGGACATTACCAGGAAAGTGAAAACATACATAACCTACCAAATGGAGGAAAATATTTGGAAACCATATATTTGATAAGGGTTTAATGTTCAGAATATATTAAAAAGTCTCCTACAACTTAACAACCAGAAGACAAAAAACCTAATTAAAGCATAGGCAATTCCTTAGAAGGTAGAAAAGAGAATTAGACCCAGCAATCCTACTTAAAGGTATATACCCCAAAAAATTGAAAACAGTGACTCAAACAAATATTTGCACACCAGTGTTCACATCAGCATTATCACAATTTGCAAAAGATGGAAACAGCCCAACTGTCCATCAGTGGATGAATGGGTAAACAAAATGTGGATACAATGGAGTATTATTCAACTATAAAAAGGAATGAAGTTCCCATGTCTGCTACAGCATGGATGATCATTGAAGACCTTCTTTTGAGTGAAATGAGCTAGACACAAAAGGATAAATAGTGTATGGTCTCACTTATATGAAATAACTAGAACATGAAAATTCATGGAGACAGAAGAGTGCAAGTAACTTGTAGGGTGGGGAATGGCGAGTTAATGCTTAAAGGGGACAGAGTTTATTTGCATTAATGGAAGAATTTGGTACTGGTTGGTGGTACTTGCAGAAATAAAAAGCAGTTACTGAAATTAAATACTCAGCGTGTTATACAAAGCTGAAGAGAGAATTAGTTAAGTTGAAGATAGATCAGAGAAAATCACCCCGAATATAGCACATAGTGATAAAGAGGTTGAAAAAATGCAAGAGATTCAAAGACTTGCAGGATAGAATGAGAAGGTTTAATATATATGATAAGAGTCTGGAAAAATAGAATAAAGAGAATTGATCAGAGTCAATATTAAAAAAAAGATAATGGCAGATAATTTTTTTTCAGAACTGATGAAGAGGACATCCTTTTATTGGAAGTATTATACTAAGTCATGGATAGGAAAAAAAAATCCCCATATAATTCATATGAGTCATAGAACTCCAGAGAAGAATAGAAATATCCTAAGAGAATCAGACTGAAAGGACAGATGATCTACCAAGGCAGAGCAGTTCTATTGACAGTGGACTTTTCACCAGCAATGATGAAGGCCAGAAGTTGTTGGAATAACACTTTCACCTTTAACATGGATATTTGTACTCTGCCAGATTAATATTTAGAGGATAAGACATTTCCAGAGTAACAGAGGCAGAGAGCGAGATTGCCACTCACAAACCAGAAGGAAGGAATTGAAATCCAAGAAAGAAATGGAATGCAAAAAGCAATAATGAGCAGAGACTTTGGGAAATACATTTGCATTTTAATAAGCATCAGATTATCAAAAACATATTTATTAATTTGGTGGTGGTTAAAACAAGGAAATCTAAAATATTAGACAATAATAGGGACTATGGTAAAGGTAATAGTGGAGTTAAAGTGCTTAATGGTGCTTGCATTTGGGAGGAGGATGAAGATACTGATTACTGTTAGACTTTAAATCAAATGTGTCAAATTTTTGAAAATAGGTTCTTTTCCTATGCAATAATAGATATGCTATCACTTAGCTATAGTTAGTGAATTTGCTAAATATGGCTCCTGAGATAGTCTTTTAAAATCAATATTAAAATCAAGTATTGTTTAGATATCTATTGCCCAAAGGAAATTTATTTAACTATTATATAAATCCAGTTGCCAATTGAGAAATCACCCCAATTTATCTTGTGTAATGATGTGGATTTTTACAGTGATTCATATACTTTGGAATTAGAATAGTATAAAGTACTCATAAAAAGGAAAACATGTAATCACATGGAAAAATTGCTGGGCTAGAAGTAGAGCATATGAGTTAACTCCTGGCTTTCGCACTTACTGACTGACCATGGGTATGTCATCCAGGACCTCAGTTTCTCCTCATACATATATTGTGGGGGTTGGATTAGTGCAAGAATAACAGTCCTCATCATATGTGCCTGCTCTGATTGATTAGCTGGGATGCCTGGAAGCTCGTGAAGAGGTTTTAAGTCAGCATCCAGGCTTAGTGGGCAAGGACCATGGTGGATTATTGATGTCTGCCCTGGGTATGATATGGGGATGTTATATACTTGCCAAACTGTTCTAAAGGTCTGAGAACCTCATGCAGCCCTAATATTCTACAAATTAAAATATGTTGTTCCTGGGTTTTGTAATTTTTAAAAAACCTGCTGCTCTCACTTTGTGCTAAATAATGCTCAGACACATCTTTGGCAATCTCAGAAAGAGAAATTGGATGAAGGGACAGAAGAAAATTGAGAGAGACAAAAGGAAACTAGGGAATGTCTTATAGGGTCCCATACATATTCATAAGTATAAAAGAGATTTCTGTTCTACTGTAAGAGCAAAGTATTTTTTAAATATAGTATTAGAATTATGATAAAAGGGCCTTCTATGATATTAATCAATAAAGTAGTTAAGATTTATATATTTGTTATAAAGTGTCATTTGAGAAAGCTTTAGAATATGTGTACTAGCTTTTATGACATTTGTGAAAAAAGCCAGGAATATACATCTTAGTCCTATAACTTAATTAAGGACATTGGTTTAATTTCTTTGATCTACGTAAATATAATGAAGAAATAATTTTGCAAAATTTTCAAGGATCATCATTAAATTAAAAAACATTTTACTGCAAATTTTATTGAAATATATTCACACGTCTCATTACCCGTCCAGATATACAATCAGTGTCTCACAGTATCATCACTAGTTGCAATTCAAATATTTTATTTTGAAAAACTTTCAAACTTACAGGACAGTTACAAATATAATACATACTCCAAAGAGCTCCAAAATACCCATATCCTCCAGATTCTCAGATTGATCATTTGCCATATCATTCTATCAGTCCATTTATCTGTATATCCATCCGTCAATCCATTTTCTGAACAGTTGGGTGTAGGTTGTATACATTGTGTTCCTTAAACACCTAATACTACCGCACACATTTCTTAAGAACAAGGATACACACACACACACATACACACACATGCACACGCACACACACATCTTAGGGGCAGTTTTCAAGCTCAAGAAATTAGAATGGTATAAAGCTTACAGTCTATATTCCAATTGTTTCATATGTCTCAGTGTCCTATGGAGTCTTTTCCCTCCCTTAATAGTTACTGTCCAGGACCATTTGCATTTAATTCTCATTATCTCTTTAGTTGCTCATTCTTTCATAAATTATGGAAACATATATACAACATTAAGTTTTCCATCTCTACCACTCCCAAGAGTATCATTCAATGGGATCACTCATATTTACAATGTTGTGGTATCCCCATCACCTTCTCTTACCAAAACTTTTCCATCTCCCCAAGCAGAGACCCTGTATTCACTATGCATTGATTCTCCCTGCTCCCTACCCCTGGCCGTCTATACTCTAATTTATGCCTCTATGAACTTACATATTTCCTGGTATTTTCTTTTTATACTTACCATGGGGCTTAAATTTTACATCCTAAATCTATAATGCTATCATTTGCTTAGAAATCAAATGAACTTCAGTGGTATACATAAACTACATTCCTATACCCCTTTGCCCCCCCATCTTAATGTATTTCTTGCCACAGATTGCATGCTTATATATTAAAAGAGTCGAAAACTACTGATTTATCATATTTTTTTTACATTTGTCTATAGGAAGTAAAAAGTGAAATTACAAACCAAAAATAAAATACTATTGCATTTATATTTACCCTTGTCATTAACCTTACTGGAGATATTTTTTCTTCATGTGGCTTTGATCTGTTGTCTAGTGTTCCTTCCTTTCAACCTGTAGAACGCTCTTTAGCATCTCTTTGTAGGGCCAGTGTAGTGGTGGTGAACCCTCTCAGCTTCTCTTTATTTGGGAATGCCGTAATCTCTCCCTCATTTTTGAAAGACAGTTTTGCTGGGTATAGAATTCTTGGTTGGCAAAGTTTTGCTTTCGGCATTTTTATATGCCCACTGCCTTCTTGCCTCATGATTTCTGATGAAAAGTTGGCACTGAATTTTACTGAGGCTCCTTTATATGTGCTATGTTACTTCTCTCTTGTGACTTTCAGTCTTCTCTTTATTTTTGGCATTTGGCAGTTTGATTATAAAATGTTGTATTATGCATCTTTTTGGGTTTAACCTGTTTGGAATTCTTTAATCATCTTGGATGTACATATTTATGACTTTTGTTAAATTTGGGACGTTTTCAGCCATTATTTCTTTGAATATTCTCTCTACCTTTTTCTCTCTTTCTTCTCCTGATAATTTCACAATGCATGTATTAGCATGCTTGAAGATATCACACAGATTCCTCAGACCCTGTTCACTTTTCTTCATTGCTTCTTCTTTCTGCGCCTCAGACTGGATGATTTCAGTTATCTTCAAGTTTGCTGATTTTTTCTTCAACCAACTCCAATCTACTGTTGAACCTCTCTAGGGAATTTTTTATCTCTATTGTAGTCTTCCACTCTGTTCATTTTCATAGTTTCCATCTCTCTACTGATATTCTCTTTCTATTCACCTGCATTTTCCTAATTTCCTTTATTTCTTTGTCCATGTTGTTCTTTAGCTCTTTAGGCAAATTTAGGACCATTTTTTAAGTATCTTTGACTAGAATGTCCCAGGTCTGTTCCTCTTCAGTGATCGTCTATAATGCTTTAATTTCCACCTTCACATGGGCCATCACTTCCTATTTCCTTTTTATGTTTTGTAATCTTTTGTTGAAACCTTGGAATTTTGATATTTTAATGTGTTTTCACTGGAATTTAGACTCTGAGGTGTCTTTTCCATACACTTGTATCCAGCTAGTGTAATGACAGGGCTTTCCTTGAATGCTAGGAGCTAGCAAAAAATAATAATCAAAGGGAAAATTCCCACATTTCCCAGTATTTTCAGATTGACCTAGTGTGAGTGATGTCCTTCAGAGCTTATCTGTATAATAAGTTTAGACAATAGCTCCAGGTCAAAGTGTAGGTACTGCTCTGATACTTTCTGCTCATTTGTCTTATCTTGGGGATATGCATGCAGCCCTGTGAATCCTCCTGTACACTGGTGTGAATGGCCCCCTTTTCCTAGGAAGCAGTTTCCTCAAGGTCCCAGGCACTGTACTGTATGTCCGACAGCCAGAGATCCCTTGCCCCAGGCAACCACTTGACTGCTCTCCCAATGTCCTGTAGGAGCACTCTGTGAACTGCCTCTTACACACAGGACAAGTTCTGGGATGTGAGTCCCTCAACCCACCACCACAGAGATTGGGCCAGACATACATGTTATGCAGCATGGAGATGGAGTAGAAGTTTCAGGTGCAGCAATAGGAGATTAACACTGGTACAGTTCTGTGAACTTTCAGACTTTATTTGGATGTCCCCAGTTTTTTTCCACAAATAGACTTTTTCTTTTCCATGATTAGTTCATGATTCACTATCTTGCATTTAGTTGTCCTGTCTCCTTAGTATCCTCCCGTCTGTGAATGTTGCTTGTTTTTGTTTTTTGAAGGATAGTGCTCAAGACTTTTGTAGAAAGTCCCTCAGTTTGTGTATGTCTGATTCTTCTCACATTAGATTTGAGATTATAGATTTGAGGGGTGATGTGCCTTTCCCATTGCATCATATTAGGGCACATGATATCAAAATAATTTGTTACTGGTTATTATTTTTATTTATCCTTGGTCCCGTGGCAGAGGTGGTGTCAGCCAGCTTTCTCCAATGTATGGTTACTGGTTTTTCTATTTCTGTACTCTAGTCATTAAAGCCAGTCACAAAGTCTCCCCACTTTCAAGGGGAGAGGAATTTAGCTTTTCTTCCTGGAGGGAGGCATATCAAAGAATCTGTGGTTATGTGTTAAAACCACCATAGTATTTAGTAGATTTGGAGGGGTTATGCTTGGAGGCTCTGCAAACATCCTGCTTTGCTGTAAAGTTTTTCCCACTGCCCACTGCTTCGACTGTCATCCACCCTGCAGCTATTATTATTGTAGTATTCTAATGGTGATTTTCTGTTGCCTTCTTTCCTTTTATATTAAATAATTGGGATTCTTGCATCAGAATGATTTGTTGTTTCTCACCCATTCATTTTATTTATCTAGGTATTTATTTTTATCAGTATGAACTCATGGCTATTTTATTCTTAGGTTATAATCCAATGCTATCATTATGTTGCTCAAACTGTTGCAGCTTTGGCCACTGAGGGTCTCTTTCAGGGGGCTCCTGCATCCTTTGGGGATACTGGCACTACAGAGGTACTAGATTTACTTGCATTTTCCCCTACTCCACCTTGAGAATCATGCATTTCTCCAAGATAAAGGTATTGGGTGTGTTCATTGCTGCTGGAATGTGGCTACTGCTTCTAGGTAATTAATTTTATGAGAAAATGCTGAACTGTTTTCCAAAGTTGCTGCATCATTTCCATTCCCACCTGTTGCACCACTCCTCCCCAGCTTTTGATGTTATCAGTTTGTTTATTTTCAAATTTTAGCCATTCTAATAAGTGTATAGTAGATTGCCTTGTGTTTAAAATTTTTACTGCCCTAATAACTAATGATGTTGAACATCTTTTCATGTGCTTATTGGCCATCTGTATATCTTCTTTGATGAACTGTCTGTTCAGAACTTTTGCTCATTTTTTTTAAACTGAGTTGCTTTCTTATGGTTGCTTTCTTATTCAGTTTTAACAACTCTTTATATGTGCTGGGTAGAAATCCTTTACTGAATGTGTGGTTTTCAGATATTTTCTCCTAGCCTGTGACTTGTACTTTAAAAAAAAAAGAAAAAGGTAGAAAAGAAAAGAACTGATTGAGTTTTATTGGTAAAGCAATGTGATTTAATAAAAGGGGTAGTGATTCCAGACCCAAAAATACAGTAACAAGATCTCTGCATCAAGTTGTAAATGGCACTTTAAATGCTTATTTTCCCCCACAATCTATCAAAAAGAATTGTTTTAGCAGCTGACCTTATTGTAATAACCTCTTTCCTGTTTGTTGATGCCACAACTTTTAAGTGATCCCCAGGATGGAGAGGAAAGTATGTGTTTGTGACTGTGTGCATGTACGTGTGCCTCTGTGTGTGTATGAGTTTGTGTACATGTGCATGTATGCAGGTTTGTGTGCCTGTATGGGTGCATTTGTGCACGTACATATATCTGTGGGTGCGTGTGTGCCCAGGTACATGTGCCTGTGTGGGTGAGTGTGCATGTACACGACAGGTAGTGAACATTGCTCTCTCTTCCCTCACTGTGTTTAATGCCTGAGCACTGACAAAGAAAAAAAAAAGGGAGTTTCTGCTTGAAGTATATTCTCCATCTGCATTGCTTTGGGGGATATCAAAATGAAAACTTGTGATTTTCAAGTCTTATGGGAAAAATGGGAAAATATTTGAAAGTAGAGACATTAAAAATCACATGACAAATTAGGTCCACCAAAAGGCATGTACAAGAATATTCATAGCAGCTACTTATTAGTAGCCCCAAACTGTAAATGACAGAAATGTTTATCAGCAATATAATGGATATATAAATTGTGGTCTACGAAGAAGAAAAGAACCTACCACCAATGTGACAACATGAACAAATGGTACAGTCATAATGCTGAGTGAATGAGTACGTATGTAAGACCTTATTTATTTGAATTGCAAGGATAGATAACGCTAATCTGTGGGGATAGAAGTGTTGATTTTTAAAATGTTTTTAAATTGTGAAATATAACATCTATGCAAAAAAAGCAATACATTTCCAAGTACATTTTAACAAGTAGTTATAGAACAGATTTTTAAGTTCGGTATGGGTTATAGTTCCACGATTTTTTCCTTTTTTCTTCTAGCTGCTCCAAGACACTGGAGACCAACAGAAATATCAGTATAATGATTCAGCAGTCATGCTTATTTGTTAAATCCTATCTTCTGAATTATAACTCCTCCTTCTCTTAAAATAACATATACATCAAAGCAGTAAGTTTCAAGGTACATCGCGACAATTAGTTGTAGAACAGATTTCAGAGTTTGGCATGGGTTAGATATGTAGATTTGAGAAGACTGTGGCGTGGATATTGACTAGAATGGAGCAAAAAGAGCCAAAGATATAAACCACTTCCTGCAATATATGGTTTTTTAAAATTAAATTAATTTTATTTACAAACACATTGTATCCATCAAACATGTGCTACCCTCACACCCACTTCCTCCAATCTCCTGGTAGCCTCTAGTCTACTTTCAGTTTCTATGAATTTGCTATTTCTGTACATGCTTATAAGTGGTGTCATAGAATATTTGTCCTTATGTGTCACTTATTTCACTGAGCATGATTTCAGGGTTCTTCCTTCCATGTCGCAGAACTGCATTCTTCCTTGTGCATGAATCTGCAATAGATTTTAATCTGGGTAATAATTACGTGGGTATATATGAATGTAAAAAAAAATATGGCACTGCATAGTTAAGATTTGTGCCCTTTATTGCCTGTGTGACAGAATTAGAAACTTAATGTATATGTGAATTTAAGATAGTAAAATGCAATAACAGCCTTGGATAAAAGTAATAAATAGAAGAAAGCAGAAATTATGTAGAAAGAATGGATGAATGCATATGGCTGAATATTTATATGGAATACAATTCCATAGGCGAAAGTTCGATGAGAACTCTACAGGGAAGCTTAGAAGGACAGATGACAGACCTAACTCATACTGGCTAGATTATCTCATGGCTTTGACAATTGATGGTTTTGTTTGGAGAACTATGAAAGCTTAGGTAGCCTAGCATCTTGGTTGGAGGGTTAATTAACCTCTGTGTTCCTTTTAAGCTCCTCTCAGTGCTGGTCTGGTAAATACACACAACACTTCCCTTGCCAATGGAGGAATATGGATGTTAGTGGTTGGCATTAGAATTAACATAATGTGATTATGGTGCATTACTTTTAAGAATGAAATCGGAAACTTTTGAGGTAGAGCTTTTACAACACTGGGGACATTTTAAGCTGTATAACTCATATGGAGAGGCAAACGATCTCATAAACATTGCTAAGAATTCAAACCCCTATAAATTTGCATATCTGACAAGTCTTTGCCTTAATTGTGAATTGTGATTATATTTTGAGCTGGATTTTGAGTATTTGACCTCCGCAGAACTTTTGGTTTGGCCCAGAACCAAATGTAGCATAAGAGCTGGCAGACATCCTGGAAGTGTCTCAGTCCCAAATTTTATTACCTTGATTGAGACTTTGTTTCTCTGTTTCTCAATGGGGCAAAATGCTTTTGAGTAATTCCAGGTGGAGGGTTGACAGGGTTTGAATGTTAAAAATAGATTGTATAATTATATTCCTTGGTTGGAGTGATTAATAACTTGTCAAATGTACTGAAAATAAACATGTCATTCTTTTTTTAGGTTATGTATTTATTCCCAGCTGTACTTACTATTGCGGTGAAATTATCACCCCCTTCTCCTCTCCTCCCTTCCTTTCTCCCCTTCTTCCCTTTCTCTCCCCTTCCATCCTTCATTTTCTTTCCCTCATCCCTTCTCTTCCTCTCCCGCTAATTTCTTCTCTGCCTGTCTCCCTTCTTTCTTTTCCTCTACCCTTCCCTTACCTCCCTGCTCCAGAGTAGGATATTGACAAAATTAATTTTGTTTATATATATACACTATTAAACCATTCTACCATAAATAAGGTTGTGGAAATAACTGTACATTTCCTTTCATTTGCCCCATGTGACCCTTCTTCATTTAAGTAAAAGTAACTTTTCTTTTCTAAATACAAAAGCATGACTTTCTTTTTATAGTTTAAAGTGAGACTTTTGTATCTTAAATTAAGGATGGTGCAGAGGCCAAGCTGCTCCTTTTTGGTATGGTGACTCAGGTTTGAAATTGGATTAGAAATAGGCCTCTAAGTATTTGGCAGCTGGGCAGGCTGCTAGTTTGTGTTGATCACCCCTAGTTATAGGTTGACCTAGAAATGGTCATTTGGAGATAGGGTAGTTGAGACATACCTTAAAGTCCTAATTTCGCTCTTTCTCCTGGGTAGCATTTACTTTTGGAATGCCAACTGCAAGATTTTGTTGATCTTACTTAAGATCTTGGTTTTTTTAGAGCAGTGGGAAGACCTCAAAGGGATTTTAAGGAGGAGAGTATTTGGGGAAACGAATTGGGAAGCTGGTGCATTCATCTAGGAGAGAGATGATATTGTGAGTCGGGGTGGGTGGCAGTGGATGTGAAGAGAAGTGATCCCTTGGAAAGATGTGCAGGAGGTAGGACAAGCAGACTTTGGGGATGAATTGGGGAGAAGGGAGAAGGAGGGTGAGATGTCTAGCATAGCTGGATGGGTTACAATGCCTTTCACTGTTCCCCTTGAGCAGGAAAGGATGAATCTGCTCACTGTGGACATGTTTGTTGAGTTTTAGTTGCCCTTAGAGTGTCAGGGCGCTTGTCCTTGGTGGAGAGTGAGCCAGCTAGGCAACGTGGAGCTTGTAGAAGGGGGTCTGAGTTAGGTGCACCCAAAGAAAGTAAGAAATGGACACGAACAAGGAATTACATTGTAAAATCATAGAAAAAGATTGATGGTCTGTTTAGTTGTGTACAGGAGTTTTAGTATAGAGGACTCACCCAACATTTCACTAACATTTTGTATAACAGCTTAAATAGATTAGAAAGATAAAAATATAAACAAGTTCAGGTAATTTGCTTTCTTCATCAGTTTTAAGTCCCACTATTGTTTAAATAAAGAAATTTGAAACAGTACAGACATTGAGGAAATAAATTATGGTGCTGTTTTTAAACACAGATTTGAATACTTTGTGTTTTCCAGCTCCAGAATGTACTATCTGAAAAGCTACTTCTTAAGTGGAAACTTTATTTATTTTAGCTGTCTTTTTTTTTTTTTTAATACTATCCTATGTACTCAGTATTCACTAAAAAATGTTTCCAGTAAGCAGATCCTTTTTTGCCTCAAGGCAATTTCCTCATAAATTTCTTCCTGATGAATTTAACAGGGAGATGGTGAATGACTAAGGACAAAGGATATTGAAAACGTTGGGATAAATTGGTTGTCTTAGTCTATTTTTTTTTTTGCATAGGCAGGCACCGATAATCGAACTCAGGTCTTTGGTATGGCAGTTGAGAGCTCTGCCTGCTGAGCCACTGTGGTCCTGTCTTAGTCTTTTAAAGTAAAAATTTATGTTGAGATGCTTATATCCCTAGGGGGTGTTAGAACCTTAGTCTCCCCCCACCCCCAAACTCCTTTATTTGTGTGTCTCACAATGGCTCAGCTTGGGTTTTGAACATGTACAAGATGTAGTTTAGAAACAGTGTGATCAAAAGGTGTACATTGGCTTTCCACAAAACTTTGGGCCTGTCTCTGTAGAGTCACACATGAACAAGAACTGGAGACCACTTAAAATCTGAAATAACTTTGGATTTGGGAATGATGGAAGAAAGTAAAAATAGCATTTTGGAATGGATTTATTACATTCTAGGACACCTGTGTTACAGAACTTGTATTTTCTTTACTGTCATTCATTCAACAAACACTCATTGCTAACATATTCTTTCCCATGCCCTGTATTAGGCAATGCTGAACCAGGACTCTTAGAGTCCTTGTCCTAGTAAAACAGTTGGTCCTGTGAGCAGATAGTTGTAGAGACTGTGCTAAGTGTTCTAATCAAAATGCGTAAAAGGTGTGGTGATATTGGAATGTAGAGAATTCTTATACCTGTAAGGCAGTGTCAGGAAAACCTCTCAGAAGAGGTGGATTCACTTAAGCTGGCCTTGGATTGAAGAGAAATTTGCTAAACCCTTAATCAGGGGAGAGCAGTTGAGCCACAGTTAAAGGCCCAGTGGCATTGGGGCTGTCAGGAGTTCATATTGGGGGCTGGCAGGGCGTTAGTTGGAAAGTTCAGCAGAGTTCTATATGCCATGAAGGAGAAGTCTGGAATTTCAAATTTTAAGTCTCCAGTACAACTTGGATGGATGATATTGAAAGCTTTCAAACTGGAGCATGGCAGAATCAGATTTATCTTTTAAATTTTTCCTCTGGCTTCTGTGTGGAGGAGAGAATTGTGGATGGAGAAGGGAAATAACAGGTGGTGCTGGAATCAGCCACAGCCAAGGGGAGGGAGGCATACATGAAAGAGATGCTCAGGTGAGACACTGAAGGCTTTAGTAACCACATTAGTGCACAGGATAAAGGGAAAAGGTGATCCTGGGATAATTGACAGGCTTCTATCCTCAAAAAGGGGCCGGATGGAGGGACCATTCTCCTGGTTAGGGTGAACATAGGAGGCTTATATATAGGCAGGGTAGGGTTCAGAAAAATAACTTGAGTTCTGGTTATGTTGGTTTGGCCATGGGACATTATCAGTCAGGTTAGTCCAGAGAAACAGAACCAAAACAGAATCATGAGGTGTATATGTTATAAATATGTGTATGTATATATGTATGTATGCATACACACACACACACACACACACAGACACTATGAGATTTATTATAGGAATTGGCTCACTCAACTGTGGGGATTGGTAAATCCAAAATCTATAGGGCAAGCCACAAGCTGGGAACTCCAATGAAGGGTTTGATGAATTCCCCAGGAGAAGGTGTATGGCTGAAGTAGAGGTAGAAATTCTTTCTGACTGGGGAAATAATCCGTTTTCCCTTTAAGGTCTTCAACTGAATGGAGGAGACATCTCTCATTGTGGAAGGCACTCTCCTAAATTGATTGTAGATGTGATCAACCATAGATGCAGTCGACTGATTGATGATTTAAATCCATGAAATCCCCTCACAGTAACATTAAGGCTATTGCTTGCTTGACCAGACAGCTGGACACTATAACTTAGTGATGCTGGCACTTGAACTTAACCATCACAGATGTTCAGTAGGTAGGATATATGGGTCTGGGAAGAGCCATTCAGATTGTAGGTGAAGACTTGATCGTCCATCAGCAGCAAGAAATCGCCAGAAAGAGAAAATTGAAATGAAGGGGTAAGGACCAAGCATGGAGCACCAAGTATTCCCAGGACATCTGAGAAAGTGGGAGGGGGGCAGCGGAGGAGGAGCCAGGAAGGAGGCCAAGGAGAGCAGTATGTGAGGCAGAGGAGCAAGAATGAGCAAAAGTTAAGGGATCCAGTAGAGGGAAACAGTTCAAGAAGTTGCACAGAGAGTATGTCCTTGTTTTAGATTTTATGACAAGTGAAAAATGTTAGGATAAACTGTAGTCTAAAATTAGCAGAATTAAAATCCATATTTGCTATGGGGAGTAAAATCAGTTTACTTTTAAATACCACTTATAAATTAGTATTTATTGTGACTAAACACTGCTATTAAAGTTTAGAAATGAACAACCCTGTATTTGATTATATTAGTATCCATTTTTAGTTAGATCTGATACCTTTCTTGTTTCAGATTAAATACTTCATACAGGACTGGAAACTGTAGCCAAGTCCCAGTTTATGTAGTTGCAATATTATACAAATGTTTCCATTTCAGCTTCATTTCCTTCAAAGCCCCAGTTTCTCACAGTAAGGTTGGGAGATGGCTGTGTGTGTATTCACAGAGGAAGAAATTGAGGCTCAGGGCCACGCCCACGTAGCAGCTGAGGAAAAATTAAAATCGAATTTACAAGCCACCCCACATCCCTGTAATTAAAAGTCTGTCATCGTTGCCACTTCAAACATAACGTTTCCCCTGGTCCAATAGATACCCCCAGAGGAGGGATCCAGGGTCTTCCCACAGGGCAGAGTGGGAGTCTTTCCCAACCAAATGCTCATTAACACCTTTCATCCCCAAAGATGAAAGATCTTGCAGACATCAAGGATCCACACAAAATCCTTTGAGGCTGGTAGGTGGAAAAAGCAAAGAGGATCTGGATAGAAAAAGAGACTGAACGGTGCCTTTCCCAAAGCTGTTTGTTAGGTCAACACTCGAACCGGATGGTGGTTTTATAATCTGAACTGAGACTATCCACAGGTTCCAGTGGGCACCATCAGAAGACTGATTCCACAAAGACCATATGACTCTCATGCCTGCTCAGTAGTTATTATTGATATACTGATATAAATGCAAGAATTCTAACCAAAAGAAAATTCCTAATGATAAATTTAATCACAGGCTCCTCTCCATATCAGAGTTAGTTTTATTTTTCCCCAAATTTTCAAGCATGCCCATGGGCTACTTTTTTTTTAAACAGCTTTATTGACATATAATTGGAAAACAATTTTAAAATATAAATTTTGATAAGTTTTGACAAAGGTATACATCTGTGATCTTCATTACCGCAGTCAACAGATTGAACGTATGTCTCACCTCCAAAAGTTTCCTCATGCTCCCTTTCTTAAAACTGTCAAAAATATTTTTATTAGAGACAGTGTAAGTTTACTGAAAAAAATCATGTAGGAACTACCGAGTTCCCATACAACCCACTTTCACATGCCCGTTTTCCCACAATAATGCTATAATTATTTTACTATTAACTATTGCCCGTTCTTTGGGTTGTCACTGTTTATGTTGTACAGTGCTGTGTTTTATTTTTAAATTTTTTATTCTAGTAAAGTATTTACACCCTAAAATTTCCCCTTTAAACCACGTTCAGATGTGTAGTTCAATGGAGTTTACATTCACAATATTGTGCTATCTTCACCACCATCTATTCCCAAAACTCCTCCATCACCCCAAACAGAATCTCTGTACCAATTAAGCGTTAACTCTGCATTCCCTACCCCCACCCTGCTCATGTAACCTGTATTCTAGATTATGATTCCGAAATTTGCTTTTTCTCATATCAGTAAGAACATACAATCCTTGTCTTCTTATGTCTCATTTATTTCATGAAACCTCATGTCTTCAAAGCATCTATGTTGTTGCGTGTGTCAGAGCTCCCTTCCTTTTTTATAGCTAATTATATTCCATTGCATGCATATACCCCATTTTGTTTATCCATTCATTTGTTGACGGACACTTGGGTCACTTCCACCTTTCATCCAATACTGCTATGAACAGTGATTTGGGATCCTGCTTTCCATTCTTCTGGTATATCTAGAAGTGGGATTGCCAGGTCATATGGT
This sequence comes from Myrmecophaga tridactyla, assembly GCA_004026745.1. Classification (NCBI taxonomy): domain Eukaryota; kingdom Metazoa; phylum Chordata; class Mammalia; order Pilosa; family Myrmecophagidae; genus Myrmecophaga; species Myrmecophaga tridactyla. The sequence continues at coordinate 68,099 of PVIY010006941.1, forward strand.
AATCCTATACTTAACTCATATCAGCGTTAATTTATTTCTTAAATTAGTCCTTTGTAGAATAATATATGTACCATGACTTTAAAATATCTGTATAAGGGTCAAGAATATTAAACACAGTTAATATAATATGATGATAAGCTTATTTAACATGTTTCTCAAATTATTCTTATTGATGAGCTTTATTCCCTGTATTCTATTAGTTCTTCCTCAACTGTGATTGATGTACTCTCAGCCTTCTGACCTAATCCCGGTGCTGTTTAAAAGAGTGTTGGCAGGTCAGAAGGTGTGAGTACGTGCAGATATCAGGGCTGCCTGACCAGGGCCTTGGGTTAGAGGTTGGAGGGGCTGGTAGGGTGGTGAGAGGTGAAGCAGGCTGCAGCACAGTTCTACGCAAGGAGGGTAGAAGAGCGAGAAGTGAAACTTTGGCACAAAATTTGCAATATATTGTTCAACAAAACCTTTTCTTTGTATTTTACTTTGTGGATTAGAGAGTTGTGAATACCATGAATTTATCTTTCCTTTCTTTTTCTAGTTCCTTGGGACTCCCTGAGATTTTTTTTTTTTTCAAATTATGGTAACATGTATAGAACATAAAATTTCCCATTTTAATTCAAGCGTATAGCTCAGTGGTATTAATGAGATACACAATTTGTGCTGTCCACCAACCACCATCAAAACTTTCCTATCATCCCAAACAGTAACTCTATATCCAGCAAGTACTGACTCCCCATTCACCCACCTCCAGTAACATATGTATGACCCAGAATTTCCTCTTTTAACCACATTTATATAAAATTCATTGTTGTTAATTATACTCAAAATGTTGTGCTACTATCACCACCATCCATTTCCAAACCTTTACAATCAATCCAAATCAAAATTCGATACAAATTAAGCATTAATTCCCATTCCCTAACCCCAGCCCCGGGTAACCTATCTTCTAGATTCTAACTCTGTAAGTTACTTATTCTAATTCGTTCATACCAATGAGATCATGCAATATTTGTCCTTTTGTGTCTGACTTATTTCCCTCAGTGTAAGGTCTTCAAGGTTCATCCATGTCTTCACATGAACCAGAGCTTCATTCCTTTTTAATGTTGATGAATATTCCATTGTGTATATATGTCCCATTTTGTTTATCTGTTATCGGTTAATAGACACTAGGGTTGGTTCCATCATTTGGCAGTTGTGAATAATGCCACTGTGAACATCACTATGTAAATATCTGTTCTAATCCCTGTTTTCAATTCTTTTGGGCATATCCTAGTAGCAGGATTGCTGAGTCATTTGATAATTTTGTGTTCAGCTTTCTGAGGAATTGCCAAACTGTCTTCCATAATTCCTGCACCATTTTAAATTTCCACCAGCAATGAATGAGTGTTCCAATTTCTCTACATCCTCTCCAACACTTGTAATTTTTTGCTTTTTAAAAATAGCAGCCATTCTAATGGGTGTGAAATCGTATCTCATTATGGTTTTGATTTGCATTTCCCTAATAGTTAGGATGTTGAGCATCTTTTCATATGCTTTTTAGCCATTTGTATATTTTCTTTGGAGAAATGTCAATTCAGGTCTTTTGCCCTTTATTTATTTATTTATTTTTTGCTTAAACAATAGAACTTCATTATCTCATGGTTCCAGATCCCAGAAATCTGAAATCAAGGTGTTAGCAGGGTTCTGCTTCCTCTTAAAGGGGAGAATCTATTCAATGCCTTTCCTCTGGCTTCTGGAGGGTGGCTCTCTTTTGCCCATTTTTAAATTGGGTTGCTTGCCTTTTTGTTGTTGAGTTGTAGGATTTCTTTATATATTGTGGATATTAAACCCTTATCAAATATATTGTTTCCAAATTTTTTCTCACATTGAGTAGATTGTCTTTTCACTTTTTTGATAAAATTCTTTGTCCAAAAGTTGTTTATTTCTTTGAGGTACCATTTATTTTTCATTTGTTGCTTGTCCTTTGGGCGAGAAGTCTAAGAAATAATTTCTTACCACAAGATCCTAGAGATGCTTCTCTACATTTTCTTCTAGGAGTTTTATAGCCCTAGAGCTTATATTTAGGTCTTTTATTCAATTTGAGTTAACTTTTGTTTTAATGTGTGAGGTAGGGGTCCTCTTTCATTCTTTTGGATATGAATATCCAGTTCTCTCAGTATCATTTCCTGAGGAATCTGTTCTTTCCCAATCGAGTGGATGTGGCAGCCTTGTCAAAGATCAGTTGGCCAGAAAAGGGTCTACTTCTGCACACTTAGTTTGATTCCATTGGTGTATTTGTCTATTCTTCTTGCCAGTACCTTGCTATTTTCACCACTGTAACTTTGTAATAAATTTAAAAATTGCCAAGTGTGAGTCCTTCAACTTCATTTTTCTTTTTCAAGATTGCTTTGACTGTTTGGAGCCCCTTGCCCTTTCATATGAATTTGATGATTGGCTTTTCCGTTTTTGCAAAGAAAGATGTTGGAATTTTTATTGGGATTGTGTTAAATCTGTAAATCGCTTTAGGTAGTATTGACATCTTACCAATATTAAGTCTTCCAGTCCATCTTTCCATTTATTTAGCTCTTTAATTTCTTTCAGCGATATTTTGTAGTGTTCTGTATACAATTCTTTTTTATCCATCATTAAATTTACTCCTAGATGTTTGATTCTTTTAGTTGCTATTATGAATGGAATTGCTTTCTTCATTTGCTTTTTGAATTGTTCATGGCTGGTATATAGACAACACCACTGATCTTTGTGTGTTGATCTTTTATCCTGCAGCTTTGCTGAATTTATTCGCTTGAGTAACTTTATTTTAGATTCTTTCAGATTTTCTCTGTACAGGATTATATCATCGGTGAATAGTTTCCTAAGATTATGAATGGAATGAAGAACAAGATTTGTCTGTTAGTTTGAAAGCTGCCAGAATGCACTATACCAGACAGAAATGGAATGACTTTTATAAAAAGGAATTTAATAAGTCACAGTTTATAGTTCTAAGGAAGTGAAAATATCCAAATTCAGGCACTCACTAACAAAAGATTACCTTCGCTCAAGAAAGGCCAATGGATCAAGAACACCTCTGTCAGCTGGGAAGTCACGTGGCTGGCATCTGCTGGTCTTTTGCTCCTGTGCTCTGTTGCTTTCAGCCTCAGTTCCTGTGAGGGTTCCTCACTTTACTTCTCCAGGGCTGGCTTTCATCTTTTTCTCTTGGCTCTCTCCAGGTTCTGGCTTGCTTAACATCTCATGACATTGTCTTTTGGGCTTCAAGTATCTCCAAACATCTGTGTCTCTGTTCTCCAAATGTCCGCATTTGTCAGCTCTACTGTGGAGTTTCCATCAGCTCTCAGGCTTCTGTCCTTTCTGACTCTCTCCAAAGTATTTCCTCTTTTAAAGGATTCCAGTAAACCCAATCAAGACCCACCTGGAATGAGTAGAGTCACATCTCCGTCTAATCAAAGGTCACACCCACAATCAGGCATGTCACACCTCCATAGAGATAATCTAATCAAAACATTCCACCCTACAGTATTGAATCAGGATTAAAAGAAATTGCTACCTCCACATGATTGAATCAGGATTAAAACATGGCTTTCTTGGAGTACACAATACTTTCAAATTGGCACAATTTGACAAATGAATAATATAAAATAACAAGGCAGAGAATATGTGTAATGAAGAGATTTAGTGAGAAGGGAAGTGGGGAGTCCCCCAGGCAGGAAAGGGGTGGGCCAGACTTGATTCCCCAAGCAATTGAAGTTGGAGCTTGAAGGAATTATTAATGGCAGTTGGTTTGGGGCTTGAGGCACGGGGTGGGGCTCTCTGGGTGGAAGGGGACTGAGCATTAATTTGGGCCCTGAAGTTTCTGTTCAATTCCCATTCTTAGGCTGTATCCTGACAATGCATTTTATGTAATAAAAATCAATCTGTTCTCCCCCTGCCCTTCTAGCTATAACACTTTTCTAACTGGGGTTTATGTTATTTTTCCTTATGAAATAGGTAGTAAAATACCTATGGGAAACATGTTGCTAATTTCATGCTGAAGTAATTAAAATTAAAGGTATCAAATACTTACAATCTGAGGAAATTCTATGTTTATGGTTCTTTAGGGAAAATACAAACAGTTTAGATCGAGTAGTTGTAAATTCATGCAAGATTGGTGTGGACTTTCTGACTTAATACTCAGAGAAGCAATAACCCTGAAAATAAAAATATGCAAAACCCTTGGTCACTTTCTGGTACTGAATATTTCAAATTCTCATCCTTTTCCCTATATTCTCTTTATTTGGTATACAGAGTTTACACTTAACCATCAATAAATTTGCCATCATTTCTGCCGATTCCTCTTTTTTTTTTTGTACACTGGGCCTGAATGACAGAAAGCTCTTTATTCCACAAACATTTGTCATGTGCCCAGGACCATTCTTAGTAATGGGTGCTTTACATTTTTTGAAGGATGGCAGTCCTATAAGCTTCTCCCCTGGCTCAACTTGGAGCAGGGTCTCCAGAAACCCCGTATTCTGGAGTGTCTCTTGCTCGACTTGGGTTGGAAGAGCTTTCAGTAGGCACTTTCTTCAGGGCTTGATGTTTATTTTATTGCCATTCCTTCCAATTTTAGAATATTATGAGCACATTTTTAGAATGTTACTATAGATATTGAAGCACATGTCTCCAAGTCTTCTTATACAGATTTCTCAGTTTATAATTTCTCTTTAACTTAGAATTTACCACCTACTCAGTTTCTAGGGAAATATTTTTAAAGCAGTTTTATTGAGATATGTAACTATACCATACAGTCCGTCAAAGGCGTACAATCTGTGGCTTTTAGTACTATCACAGAGTTGAGCAGTCATTATCAAAATCAATTTTAAAATGTTTTCCTGTTTTAAAGAAAAACTCCAAAAATGAAAAACCCCAGATGCCTTAACAGTCACCTCTCAATCCCTCTATCCTTTCCCAGACTGACGTAATCACTAATCGTATTCTAACCCTTATTCTGTTTAAAGAATACTAAAATATTACTGTTAACTGTGGTCCTTGGTTTACATTAAGTGTATTTCCCATATATCATTAGGTGTATATTCCCCATATATCACCATATTTTAATACCTTATAATATTACAAGGTATTAAATACATGTAATAGTGACATACATTGGTTATATAGTTCATGGAAGAACATAATATTTGTACTGCTCCAGACATAGTCCATCACAGGGTTTACTATGTTATACAGTCCCATGCTTTTATCCTCTAGCTTTCCTAGGAACATATTTTTTTTTTAAATGCTTTACTATATTGGTCAGTAATGGACACTTAGGCCCGGCCATGGTGTTACCGAGTCATCTTGTTAACTTCATTTTGTTAAAGTAATTCAGACTTTTTATTAGCGCTGCTTACTGTGGAGCGGCATCTGCCTTTCAATGCAGGGCTTACAGAAACAAGGACAGGGAGGGAACTAATATCGATGATTTAAAATGTATTAACTTATTAGGACACTGAGTCATGTAGTTCAAAGATATTTTCTCATTTTTGTTTTCCCAGCAGTCCCAGGAGGTGGGTATTATTATTTATATTGGGCTTAGAGAGAAATTATGTCTAGGGGGCTAAATGGCGTCTACAAGTGGCAGGTCTGAACCCCTCACCATCCTGGGCTTTGTCTTCTGATGAGAGAGCTCTTTTCTGTTTTGCAGACCTGCTTTAGGATTTCACAGGCAGTTTTCAACATCACCAACTACCTAACACTTAATGCTCATTAAATATGGATGGATGGTGAGGATATGGTACCTCTAGGAGGGCTTCATCGACTGCGGGCTTGTGATTTCCACCCCAAGGTTGTCATCTCATGGCTAAAGCACAGGTGACTCAGCCTGGACTTTAGGAGCCTGAGCATGGCATCCTGATGTGCCCCGCCCTCCCTTCATGCCGTACTCATCACACTCAAGGGCTCCTTCTGTGTCCTTTGTGAGTCTCACCCTTCCTGGTCTCTCTGTCCCTTTTCCATGATGTTCCCTTTTGAGAAGTAAGGGCTTCCCTGGTTCCTTGGGGTCAAGTCCAATATGATCTCCGAAGACTGGACCATCCAGCAGGCTTTCCTGTCCAGCTCAGCCTGACATCAGCCCCACCTCGTCTGAACCCCCACTGCTCTGAGTTCCTCTCCCTGCACCCAGACAGGCTCCTAAAGACCCACTCCCACCCACCTTTGCAATCTTTCTTAATTGCAGCCTGCGCTTGTTGTGTGAGTGCAGTGTCTGCTCTCATCTCTCTGGGAATAGATTCCATTCAGCGTTCAAATATTTTTTAACGTCTTGTAGTTTGTTTCGTTTCAGATATTGATTTTGTTTTTTTTCTGTAGGTACGTTTTGTTTGTATCTCCTTGTAGGCTGGATCCCAAACATATCTTGTCAGTTGAATCATTCTTCCCTCATTCTGGCTTGATGATCTCAGTGGTGGCTGCTGCTGAAAGTTGTCATTTCAGATAAGATTTAATGGTTGGTGTTTTTACTTTTTTAAATCACAAGAAGTTTCCTAACATCCTTCCTAGCATCACCTTGCTCCCTTCCTGGAAGGCCAATTTATCTGGCCTCTTTATATAGATTAAAACAAGTTGTGGTCTTTTCTCCCATCCTAATTCCAGGTCCTTTTCTAAAGGGGCCATGCCTGATTTTCCATTGTATTGTGCATTTGAGGTGCTAGCAGAGTCCCTTCCTTGAATTGGAAGTAGATATGATGATGTAAAATGATAGCTACAGCCAATATAGCTGGAGATCAGATATAGAGGTTGTGAAACTTTATTAAATATTTTATTTTTATAACATCCCCCCTCCCCCTTCCTCTAATCTCCCCTTCCCCAGTAATTGTTAATTTGCTTTCTATCTCTGCAAATTTGCTATTTCTAGTTCTTTTTTTTTTTTTGCATGGGCAGGCACCAGGAATCGAACCCAGGTCTTTGGCATGGCAGTTCTAGTTTGCTAGCTGCTGGAATGCAATATACCTGAAATGGAATGGCTTTTAGAAGGGGGAATTTAATAAGTTGCTAGTTTACAGTTCTAAGGCCGATAAAATATCCCAATTAAAGCAAATTTATAGAAATGTTCAATCAAAGGCATCCAGGGAAAGATACCTTGGTTCAAGAAGGCGATGAAGTTCAGGGTTTCTCTCTCAAGTAGAAGGGCACATGGCGAACACAGTCAGGGCTTCTCTCTCAGCTGGAAGGGCACATGGCGAAAATGGCCTCATCTGCTAGCTTTCTCTCCTGGCTTCCTGTTTCATGAAGCTCCCTGGGAGGCGTTTTCCTTCTTCTTCTCCAAAGGTCGCTGGCTGGTGGACTCTGCTTCTCGTGGCTATGTCATTTTCTGCTCTCAGAATCTCCTCATTCTCCAAAATATTTCCTCTTTTATAGGACTCCAGAAACAAATCAAGACCCACCCAAATGGATGGAGACACGCCTCCAGCTAATCCAGTTTAACAACCACTCTTGATTAAATCACATCTCCAGGGAGATGATCTAATTACAGTTTCAAACATACAGTGCTGAATAGGGATTAGAAGAAACGGCTGCCTTTACAACATGGTATTAAGATTAAAACATGGCTTTAAAACTTGGCTTTTCTAGGGTACATACATCATTTCAAACCAGCACAGAAGGCGAGTCTAGTTCTCTTCTATAAATGCTTTCATGCAATTTTTGTCCTTATATGTCTTGCTTAGTTCACCGAACAGAATGATTTCAAGGTTCTTCCATGTTGCAGTACGTCATGTAACTTCATTTTTCCTTATGGCCAGATAATATTCCTTTGTCTTATGTGTACCACATTTTGTTTATCCATTCAAGATGGACACTTGGGTTGTTTCCAGGCTTTGAGCTGTGAATGTTTAGCTGGAAGCTTTATGCTTCCTAGCATTTGCTTTATTGAAAAAAGTTCCTGTTGTTATTGTGCTTGTTGGGTCACCTTATATTTGTTCCAGATTGGTGGAATCAAACAGGAATGGCTATTTGACCACTGGGCATTCTAATATGTGCTTCCTGCAACAAAATGGATTGATGGGTCAAAAATCAAAATCTGTCCAGTGTTTTTCTCACCTTCCAGCAAGGCGTGGTTATCTTTACCCTGGCTCTCGGGGTTTTGTAGTTGCTAGCATTGTTTAAAACCTTATCTCTGATTTCCATACCATTGACGAGAGTATCACAAGGGCCTCCTGAGTCAGTTTATGCTCTTTATCTCACTGTACTGCTTGTCAGTGGGAGGAAACGAAGGCATATATGAAGAGCGTTTAAAGGAGAGTTTAATACAAATCCTGTAAATTCTTTGTTTTCAGAAACTGTACGTTTGTTGGAAAGGTGCATAATCACTGGTTTTATTCAGACTTTCCTAAGTGCTTGACTTCAGACAGCACTTTAGGTAAAAACAGCATGTCATCTCCCAGTGTCAAGTGACAGCTTTTAAGTTACAGTGAGATTAATAGGACTGTGTAGTATGTTACTATAGAAATAGCATCTTTAATAGTATTTCACACCCTGACCGAGATTCTAAGCCTTGAGTTGAACCTATGAAATGTCACAAGAGGGCAGGATAGCAGTGGAAGCAGTCTTTTAAAAACATTTTATTGTGGTAACATACATATAATGAAAATTTTCCCTTTTTACCATATTTTAAGAGGACAATTCAGTGACGTTAATCACAATCTTGTCCTAACATTACCACCATCTATTACTGAAATTTTGCATCGTCTCAAATGTTTCTGAAGCTGTGAATTTGACCATTCTAATTATTTCATCTAAGTGGAATCATGCAGTATTTTTCCTTTAGTGTCTGTCTTACTTAACGCAGCATAATGTTTTCAAGGTTCATTCACACCACTGCATGTATCAGAACTTCACTTCTTTTGCCGCTGAATAGTATTCCATTGTATGGACATAACCACATTTTGTTTATTCATACATCTGTTGATGGACACTTGGATAGTTTTTACTTTTTGACAATTGTGAATGATGCTGACGTGAATATTGGTGTACAAGTATCTTGTCCGAGTCCCTGTTTTCCATTCTTTTGGGTATAAACATTTTTTAAATACAATTTTGGGTATATATATATATATATATATATATATCTGGTGTAGGCATTTAACCCTTCCACCACAACCCCCCACATCATCCAGTTACATTACATTTATCTGTGAATCTTATTCCTCTTTTGAACAGATGTCAGGGGTGAAAACAGGATGGTTATGAGCCTTCATAGGCCTGGAAAAAGGAGGAGTGATAGGCAAGATAATTATTTTGGAAATGGCAGGGAGAAGAAAGCAGGTATTTCTTGCTGTTGTCATCCAGCTTGTCTTCTGTGCAAGGTCATTGTCGGCCTCAAGTCTGTCTCCAATAGGCTAGTGCTGTTTCTCCCGTGTTGTAAATATGGTATGCCACCCATAATACTAGCTGTGTGATTTGGGGTGCATAGATACCACAGGTTTGGAAATACTGGGGAATTATTTTTCACAGTTCTCTAATGAAGAAAATCACTCCCCATCATTCACTGAGTTCTCCCAGTCAACTGGACGGGGTTCATCCCTTAGTCTAGAATCTGAAATTCAGTGAGGTGACTTGAATGCACCCAAGCTAAATCACCGTGCTTTGTCTTGGCAAGGAGTGGGATGGGATTCTTGCTTAGGTCTTCTCATGTGCTAGAAAATGTGGTGATGTGTCACAAGTAGAAATGGTGGTCAAGGAAGCTGAATTTGATGCACAACACATGCTGCCTCAGGATTTCAAGGCGGGGGTCCCACAGAAACCAGGCATATGCCCCATGGCCTTTTCTGAAATAAGCTCAGACATGTAGTGTCCTGTCTGCTGTACTCTCTTGGTGGAAACAGATTTAAGGAGAGGTGGATGGTAGCATTTATTCCCCCACCCCTTCAATAGGAGGGGGACATGGTCTTCTACAAAGAATTTGTAGACGTATTTTAGAACATCCATAGGATCCTAGTAGAGAAAGACCTATTCAGAGCTACCTAAGACGGGATGTAGATAATTCCTATTGTGTGGGAGTTATTGTTATCATATTTGGGTCCTGAAGGCTGGGCTGAGAGCCAGTCCTGTGTCCTTCCCCAGCACCTTACACCCCCTAGACCATCATCGTCACCACACTGCGTCATGACTGATGGCTTACTTTAAAGTTTATGGACTGTACAGAACTGTATCATATGCTCTCATTTATCATCATTTTCCCAATGCTTAGCATAGTGCATCAATGTCCAACCAATTCTTCTTAAGTGGAATTGAGTTAGCCTAATGTGTGCCCTGTGCATATGCACTTGAGCTGTAACATGCCAATTTCTGCATCCTTGAATTTTGTCACTGGATACAAGAACCCTTGTGGGAAGCCTTACTCTAAACAGAATCCAAACTGGCTAGGAAGTGATGACCAGACCTGTCATGCTTCCAGCTTTTCGTTGATTTCTTTTGGTTTTTCACTTGTGCCCGTTTCATAAATAACAAGGGCTTTGTTGTAACTTGGTTTATGGTAAGCACCAGCTACTGGGCTCCATGTCTATAAAAGAAAGTCTTTTGGGGAGGATAGACTGAAACTCCCTATTTTCATTGTAATTAGCCCTTTGTTGTGGAAAACTATTGATCTAACTTTCTATGCTTTACTGGATGACTATACCATCTTTGTTCAGCACAGCATCTGATTCTATCAGGTCTTTGTGTCAGAACAGTGTGTGTAAGTGTAGATGTGAGAGGCTGGTGAAAATTGTCATTTAATGAAGACACACAGCACATTGTGATATAGTCCCTGAGTAAGAGCTGCAGAGTGCTTTGTCAATTGAGGCTCACATCTCTTATAAACCTAAGAGTCTGAGATCATAAATAGTCCACCTGTGAACTGAGGTGTGTCTGGGGTGGGGGTGGGGGGGTCAGTCACATTGTGCAGATCTGGGCCATATGAGGGGTTAATGGAGACGAGAGTCGAATTTCTCACTCCCAGTCCTTTTCTCTGGCTTCTGGAAAATATCTCCCTTCCTGTATTGTTTTACTATAAACATTGAATTGAGTATCTGGACTGATAAACTCCCTAGTTGATAGCAAGGTGAAAGTAAACCCAGAAACTTTAAAATACTTTAAATTCAGGGTTATGGTTGTTATAAAGAGGATATAATGTAAAGAAGGTGTGAATTTTAAAGAGAAATTTCTCAGCAAGAAATGCATTCTTCTTAGCTAGTTAGGATCCATTTATTTTAAGGGCACAGGTTAAGTGGTAACTTTATCTTTCTCTTCCCAGCAGTTTCTCATTGTTGTGCTGAGTGCTTTGAGCTTTCACTCTCAGATGCCGGCAGTGAAAGTTTTATAAACACTGGGCAACCCTGAACATAGTCCAGGGCTTGACAATTCTTCTCTAAATTGGTTAATGTTGTAACATTTAGGTGTGGGTTTCCTTTGTTTTTTAACTTTGTGATCTAGCTGAAGGTCCAACTTGCATTTAACTGTTAGTGGGGTGGAGGCAGACTCTGTAGCATGGTAAAACCTAACCACTTTTCATCACAAAAAGGGAGAAAAAAATAGGGTGCTTTCATGTTAAATTACAGTGACATCACACTGGGCTCGAGGACTGGCGGGCTTTTATGTTGAAAAGAGCATTAGTGAAATCTGTTGATCGATGGCTCTCTCCACACATAGCACTTACCAGCTGTTACAGATACAGACACACTCTTTGTTTAACCAAAAAAGTAGGAGTGCATGAGTTTTATGATAGAAGTAGTTTTACCTAGCAATACCTTGAATTGTACAGACTGAAATCCTCAAGGGGGCCTGTTAGATGTTTCTGTAGTCATGATGTATTACAGTGTCTTTCCTATTGCTGATTCTCCTTAGAACTTGACATTAATTGGCAGCCAAACCCAATCTATGGTGTTGAGAAATGTCTGCTTGTGGAAGAAGGGTTGCAGTGCGGTTAGAACAAGGTTAATTGTTCCTGTGCCTCAGAAATATGAAAAGAAAGTAGGATTCTAGTCCTAGGTATATACTCCAAGGAATTGAAAGTACAGGCTCAAACAAATACTTGGACCCCAGTGGTTGTAGTGGCATTATGCACAATAGCTAAAAGGTGGAAACTGCCCAGGTGTCCATTGATAGAGGAGTGGATTAAGAAAATATGGTATATCCATACAAGGAAATATTGTTCAGCCTTAAGAAGAAACTAATTTCTGATATATGCGATAGTGTGGATGAAGTTTGAAGACATGGTGCTAAGTGAAAGAAGGCAGACCCAAAAAGAAAAATATTGTATGATTCCACTTTTATGAAATATCTAGAATAAGCCAACTCATAGTGATAGGAAGTAGATGAGAATTTACTAGGGGATGGGAGAAAGGGAGAAATGGGGGATTGTGATCAAATCAGTGATTTGGGAGTTTGTGGTGAAGAAAAAAGTTTGGGTAACGGATGGTAGTGATGGTAGCACGGCATTGTCAATGTAGTTAGCACCACCAAATTGTACACATAAAAACGGGATATTTTGTTATATATGCTACAATAATATAAAAATAATTTTAAAAAAAAGGAAAGTGGGAAAGGTAGTGAAGAGGACTCTGGATCTAAGGAAAGTACTCTTCCAGCCATTAATTTGGTATGTTGGGGAATAGAGGTGACGTAGTTGTTGGGAGATCTGAGTTCTAGTCCTACTTCTTTCCCACTACTGATACGACCCTGACCAGGTCAAATTTGCCCTTTCTGGGCCTCACTTTTTCATCTGCAGGGTGAGTAGGATTGAAATCAGTGCTCTCTAAGCTTATACATTTTATCATCCTGCCTAGAATAATTTCAATCTAAAGTGATTACGTCTTAAGATATAACTTCCCCCTTATTTTTAAACTGAGGTCATGGTAAAGTGATGGAAAAACAGGCGAGACAAAAATTAAATCATATTGGATTAGCAATTGGTTCATCATTTCTTCCATTGATCCACTCACATACTTGTTAAGCACCCACGTCAGGCACTGTGCTTGACTTCAGGAAAACAAAGGTAAATAAGATGAGCCCTTCACTTTCAAAGCAATTAAAATCTAGTAAAGGAGACAGATGAGTGAACAAAAATAACTGCAGTGTAATTACCTCTAGTAGATGAAATGTGAGCTGAAGGTGGGATGATCCTGGGTATTCGGGAGAGGAATGTCAGTGATCAGAGAAGACTCCCTAAAAGAGGAGACACATTAGCTAGGTCTTGAGGGGAAATTAGGATTCTCCAAGGAGGCATTCCCAGTGGGGAGCAGTAGATACAAGGCATGGAGAATCAAAAACTGCCACATTCATGAAGCAGCAGGGTCCTCAGTGTGTCTTCAGGGGTGAACTTGCTGGGCAGGAGTCCACTGAGATCTGAGTGCAGGGCAGGAATCATTCAGAAAGGGGACCTAAGACCTTCCAGAGATTTCTGTCCTGTGGAATATTGATTTATTTTTAGATTTTTAGTGGGCGCTGGATTCTTGCAGGTGATTTGATATTTCTGTTTATACAGAATCTCCTCTGCATTTGTGTCCCTGCTGTGGCTGTTGTTCCTTGTACTGCTGAGTTGCTCCCCGGGGATGAAGCCTCTTCTCTGACCTATTGAAATGCCCCCCAATGGGGTAGTGTTGGTTAATGAGAACTGCAGAGGGGGATAGACTGGGGAAGAGCCTTGCCTTGGACCTGCTAGGTGGATGCCCTTCATTAGGCTCATTTCTTAATAGCACTACTAAGATTCAGTTTCTCTGCAAGAAAAGTGGAATTTAAAACATGATCATAGAGGGTGGTGCAATGGTGGCTCAGTGGCAGAATTCTCACCTGCCCTGCCTGAGACCGGGGTTCGATTCCCAGTGTCTGCCCGTGCAAAAAAATAAAACACAACAAAAACAAGCATCATCGTAGAGAAGCTTCTGTTACATAAGGTGTTCAAGATGCAGTATCTGTTATTATCAGTGGAAAAATTAACGTGGAGCAGATCTTCTATTATATGGTTTCTTGATTAGCAAATAGCCATCTACCAAACCTTCAATATGGCACGTAATGTTTTTATTTTAAATTGTCATTATAATCTTTTTCTTTTCATTGTCAGTGTAAGCTGTTTAGAGTCCACTGAAACTTGGTTCAGTTTTCTATTCTAACTGTTCAAAAAATGTTTTTGTCTATACTGGGTTAGTTATAAAATGAATTAAAAATATATGTCAATATAGAAGTATTATGTGTTCAAAGGGTATGATACATTCAGCCTACTCTCAAATGTTTAGAAAATAGGTATATAGATAAATGATTGATAGAATGTTATGACAAATGTGGCAAAATATAAAATATAACTGGATGGGGGGTATGTTAGAATTCTCTGTATGGGCTTTGCATTATTTGCGCAACTATCATGTAAGTTTAACATTATTTCGAAATAAAATGTTTATTCATAGAAAACTTATCTCAATGTAGGATTTGTTCTATAAGGACACATTCTTGACCAAATGTGTCAGATATCCAAAAATTTTCACTGAATTAAATGATCACCTTGGACAAATCAGCCTACCTCTTGTGGCTTTAAGTTCTCTCTTGCAGAGTGAGGGAGTTGTGTCAGTCCTTTAAGGTCCATCTCTGTTCTGACATTGTATGATTATATGAAATTGTTATTTCTATTCTACCTACTGTATTTCAATAGCACAGTTCATTGTGATCATCAAAACTATTCTCAATAGCAGCTATTTACAATGACTCTAGTGTGGTTTTTTGCTACTCTCAATTGAAGATTTCACATGGCTCAGCCATTGTATGAAGGATTTTGCTTGCATTATCCCATTAAATACTTAGAGTAACCCAGTGAAGTACTTACAGTTATTTCCATTTTATAAGTGAAGACATCAGAGGCTCTGACAATTTAAATAACCAGTCTGAGTGCACCCAGGCAATAGCGGTGAATCTGGGGTGTGAACTCAGTTCTCCTGGCTCCAAAGTCTCCATTCTCTATGGTGGCCCATGAGAATAGTCATTACTATCAAGTAGCGTCTTGTGTTCATAGCAGACGTGAAATAATGCCTTGTAAAAAGACAGACCTTGTTACCTGAAAGCAATCTGTTCTCCATTTTAAACTAGGAAGGAAAAGGGAGGCACATTCTGGTATTTTGACTAATGGACCATGAATTTTCATATATCACTCGACAGTGCATCAATCATAGGAAGATGATATAATTCTCCATAATATGTGAAGACCCAGAAACCTCACCCATTTAATAAGCAGTGAAACCATAACCCTTTGACCCAACCCACTTGCTTTTGGCTCCTGCCACACAAACCAGGAAACTGTTCTTGACAAGTGAGGGTCTTGGCAGGTCCCTTTGGGGGATCACATCCCTAATGTCAGAATACCATTCAGCTCTCAGCCTAGTTGTCATCTCAGAAAGGAATTTCCTTATTGTCCACTTTAAATTAGCCCCTTGTCATTCACTGTCTCATCAGATGCTCTGTTAAGCCTCTATGTAGCATGTAGCACTCTAGGATATTTTCCTTGTTTATTTATCTATTCGTTTTGGCTGCTCCCCTCTATGAAAGTTCAGTGAGAACAGAGACAGTTTCTCTTATTCACCGCTCTATCCCTTGCCCCTGGAGTAGTGGTTGCTCATAGTAAGCCCTGTCTTTCTGTCTGTCTATCTGTCAAATGACTTGGCCATAGGAAATTAGGGGATGAAGTAGTAAATCAACTACAATTAGGATTCAGAAAGATCCTTGTAGTTCCTTTATTTCATAGCTAATCGTTCCGTGCTTGATTTTTCTATTAGTATCTCCCCTTTTTGTCTTCAGTCCAAAAGAGAGCAGAATGCTGAGAAATTGAGTTTAATTACCAAATTGTGAATTAAAAAATTTGTTTCTTACTCCTGCTATATTTTTGCTTTTTTTTTTTTGCCATGGCTGAGTGCCTAAATTACAAAGATACCTCTTCAGCCAGCTCATTCTGGTTGAGTAGTTAATTATACTAATGTCATCCACTCTTCCTCTATGGGTAAATTGGAGGGCCTTGGAAGCTCAGTGGCTTTAAAAGGATGTGTCATTCTTTTTTTTTTTTTAACCTAAGTCCCGCATTTACATATAACTGTGTTAACTACTCTTGGGTTGAGGACCTGGGCTGGAAAGGCAAAGCAGAGTCCTCAGTGCTGGGAACTGAGTCTCCTGTAAGTAACAGGGCTCCACATACTCCTGCTCTTTTCTGAGTAGCTTATTTCAAACCTGAATTTTTTTTTAAACTTTTTTTATTAATTAAAAAAAAATTAAACAAAACATTAAGATATCATTCCATTCTACATATACAATCAGTAATTCTTAATATCATCACATAGTTGCATATTCATCATTTCTTAGAACATTTGCATCGATTTAGAAAAAGAAATAAAAAGACAACAGAAAAAGAAATAAAACGATAATAGAGAAAAAAAAGGTTATACATACCATACCCCTTACCCCTCGCTTTCATTTACCACTAGCATTTCAAACTAAATTTATTTTAACATTTGTTCCCCCTATTATTTATTTTTATTCCATATGTTCTACTCTTCTGTTGATATAGTAGCTAAACGGGGCATCAGACACAAGGTTTTCACATTCACAGAGTCTCATTGTGAAAGCTGTATCATTGTTCAATCATCATCAAGAA
>PVIY010006942.1:0-43002 GCA_004026745.1 Myrmecophaga tridactyla
TGGGTAAAGATGGAAACTCCTGTGATACTAAAATATCATTTATTCTTCATCATCATCATTCATTCTCCTTCTGCTCATTATTGTTAGATTTTCAACTTCATCAGTTTGTTACTATATACAGCCACAAGTCCCCATTGCTGACAATGTATTTCTAAGCAAACTAGCCCTGGTTAGTTTGACAGAGCATTTTCCATGTTCTGGAAATGGGAAACAGTCTGAGACAGCTTGGCTGCAGTTTTCTGTCTTTACCTGATGTTTGGCCCATTTGTATTCCATGTGGCTACTTCACTGTCCTAGTAAGTGGCTGTGTCATATCTTTGTTGTACCCTTGTGTGCTTACAACCCCAGCATATCTTGTGATGTTATGAATGGCTCATATTGAATCTGACCTCTTAAAAGCTCACTTCTAGCTTTTGCAATTTTCCTAGTAGAAGCATCGACAATCAGCTATTTCAGAATATGCCAATAAAATTGCTCACAGCTTGAAAGAACTGCTGGTCTTTTTGATTTACATCAGCATGCACTACTGTTCATCACATACACTTAGAGGCTCTCTTCTTGAAATTCCAAGCTGTAAATAAGAAGGGACATATTTGCCTAGGGAGTACTTGCTTCCATATACCCATTTTGATAATTAGTATAGTAAAATCAATATGACTGAAACTGATGACCTGACAAGAATGAGGAATGATGGAGCCAGCTCTTTGCTTTAACCTTGGTGTATCTTAGGTAGGAGGACCTTGGATGACTAGGCACAGGAGATTGTGATAGCTATTTGTAAATAGCTGATTGATTACTATTTTAAAAACAATGCAGGGAATACCTGTGTTTCCTATGGGTCTAATGGGAAGAACTAAATCAAGTTTATGCAGAGATACAGATACAAATTTCAGCCTGGTATAAGCTCAATTCAGCAATGGGGAGCTCTAATTTGAAGTGAACTATCTATCACTGGAGATATTTAAGCTGGATGTTTATCGAAAGTGCATATTGCAGATTGCTTCATTTGGATCAGATGATCTCAGATGTGACTTTAAACTTTGAGATTGTATGATTCTTTTCTGGTCATCTTAACTAGAACACAAAGAGGAAAAGCCAGGAATAAGGAGGTGCTCTCCCCAACCCCTACAATTTATCTCAGAGAAAGTGAACCAGTCTAAAAAAGGAGAAAACCAACGTATTTACAGTTTAATATGTTTATAATATCATGAAGTAGATTTTGAAATCACCCATAATCTCTTCCTTCTCATGTAACAATGATTTCAATTTATTTTTATTCACACGAAACCTGTAGTTTCATGAGTCCATGATTTTTGTGCAATTGTAGTTCTAATGCATGGAAGGTTTGGTGAAAATCAAGTTTTTTGAGCTTGGTTTCAGATGATCAGGAATAGAATCATTCCTTAGTTTTATTTCATTTTTGGAACTTATGAAATAAAATATCAAAATGTTTACTAATACATATATGTGTGTGTAGATCAATAATAGAATTTTACACATCACTATGAATGTTCATCTTTAGCTAACTCAGGATGTTGATAGCAAACCTTTTTGGCTCCTTTCACACTTTTACAAACTGGGGTTTGAGGATGAGCCTCAGAGGGATTATAAACCATTTGAAATTGCCTATAAAATTTTGCAAGAATATCTGTATGCTATTTTTTCCCTTGGGGAATGATCAGAGTCTTTAATCAATTTCACAAAGATGTTTGTGGTTCCTAATCGCTTAAGTACCATTGAATCCAGAACAAAGTCCAAACTAACAACACATCTCCTCCATACTCACACTCATGTGCATATACACAAATACACACACACAGTGACTCTTGCTCTAATTTGCCTCCATTTCTTATAGCTACTTCCTCCTTTCTTTCTGAAATGTCAGCTTTCAGTCTTCTTAAAATTCTCTCTGTTCCCCTAAAAGGCTATTATTTTTATGAAATGCATGGTTTATGCCCTTAACAGACTGTTCCTTCTACCTTGGTCAAATGCATCCCCTTTTGGGATGCATTTTGTAGGTCAGAGACCAGTTAGTCCACTGCCTCCCTGAAGGTATGTATTTGAGAAGGCCTGCCTCTAAATGGAGGTATCTCAGCAACTACCATTGTGCCTTCTGAATTACAATTGCTTAATCAATGTTTGTGGAAAAAATAAAATGAGCCAACTAGTCCTTAGAGCTTATATTCATATATATAGCTCATTAGCTACTTACCACTAAAGAAAAAAAATGAAATGTACCATACATATCTTTGTAGAATGAAGAAGGAAGTAATGCCTTCTCATTTTCTTTGAATCTAGATGCATTCTATTGCTCTAATCTCTCTATCCTTATAATCATTCTGCATTGCTATATATATTTTTCTTTTTGAATGGGCAGGCACTGGGAATCGAACCCTGGTCTCTGACATGGCAGGTGAGAATTGTCACTGAGCCACCATTGCACCGCCCTCTGGATTGCTGTTTTTAACTTTCATGAAGATTCTTAGTTCAATCACTTAATAAATCAATGTGTGCTATTTTCCATGATTTTACAATCTGCTTTCTATTTATCATTTGCTCAGATATAGTCTATCAATTAATAATACTCAAGATTTATCATCATGCATTTCTGAGAGAATAACGTATAATATCATCATCATACTTTGGCATAAATCCATCTTGATGGAATCCATTTGTTTTGGGACTATGCTTTTGCTTTTGCATTTACATAAAATTTACATTTCTTTATCCAGCAGAAAGAGTTGACATATCTTCTGCTTGGACTCTTGAGCCAGATTTGATAAGTATTCTCTGGGAAATACATTTTGGAAAGGAAAATTTAGAAAATGCCACCAACACCAAGAAAATCCCTACACATTTAGGGTTAGGGTTAGGGTTAGGGTTAGGGTTAGGGTTAGGGTTAGGGTTAGGGTTAGGTGTTGGTGGCATTCAGATGGCTGGCACATATAAAACAAGAATTCAGTAACATTGATGAGGCCCAGGATGCAATACAAAACATAACTATAAAATAACCAGCACTATGATGATGTGTTTTTTGTGTGTTATGTGCATATACATGCTTCCACACTAGTGGTGGTGTCTGGTAGAAAAAGACAAGAAAAATCAGAGCTCGTTGACTGCAATGCCTATTTTCTTGCACTTGACATTCACTGTTAACACCTTTTGCCTTACACGTCTAGATGCACAAGGAGTTTGCTGAATTGATTTCATAGGGTATGACTAGAATTGTTTGCCTTTAGGAAATAAATTAAAATCAAAGATTTCAATTGGTAACTGGAGAAGTCACCTATTGGGGCATTTTATAGTTTTTTTTTCCCTATAGACACCTATCTTTCCATAAGATTAAAGTTCATGTGCTAGGAAACTAGTCTTGGCATTAATAAACTAAATTAAGGTAAATACTAACATTTACTGAAGATCTTAATAGCTGAAAAGATTCCAGCTATCACAATGCAATTGGCAATTTTCAATGTTCCTATTACATGAGTCTCCACTCAGATTCTTTTGCACAGTAACATTTTATTAATCTAATCACGTCTCCTTCCCCTTCCTCTCCCTTCTTTTCTGGAAAGTGGGAAAAGATAAGGGAATGGGACATGGATTTCCCCACTAAAATGTCAGGACATTCCTTTGAATGTCACTTAATATAAATAACCTTTCAACAGTAACAGAAACCTTTTGGGAGGGTCATGATACATTCTGTTTTTGACTAAAGCTGGGGATTATGGAAGAGGTAAATCCATTCTTTCCATTTCTCTTCTTCTTATGAAGCTATAAAATATTTGATCAGAATTCTGTGGCTTTAAATCAGTGGAGGTCGATCTATAGAGGGTGGGTGACGAGCCTTCTAAAGAGCTTCCATAACCTCAGAACTTTCCTCTGACAATTTTGTCCATTCCTATCTCCTTGAAAATATGTCTTCCACCCCACGCTTGGTCTCTCTGCCCACATCTGCCAGCTCTGAACCAGCCTCTGTCTCAAACCTTCACCCATAATTTTTCTCACTACTTTTGGCCGTTTTATATTAAATTCCACTTGAGCCTGGCCCCAGTCTGACTTGCATTTTGGACCTATTGTCCTCCCTTGTCTTACAGGCAACATGATTATGGCGATGATCAAAGGACATTGGGTGAGTCAGGTCACACAATGCTTGGCACCTGTGAGAGCTCAATAACCAGCTGAAGTACTTAAGCTTCTCAATTTTCTTCTAATTTGGAACTGACAGTTCCAAAATGTTCCCATCTGAAGTAGGGTACTTGTAGCTCTTCTTGCTTGGTTACTAGTTCCTTTCAAAGGACATTTACAATCCACAAAATGTATATGAAAGGCCTACAATCACCCAGCCAGTAGCACTGGCTCCTGACGGCGATCCTCCCTTCCTGATTTATAGCTCCTTCTCTATCACTCTGATTTACAGATCCTTTTGACTCTGCACCTCAGCTTTTGAGAGTCTTCTTGTGTGTGTTGTGATGGCTCCTTTCAGGCATAATTCCTTAGCTCAATCTTTGGCCCTAATTCCTACACAGACTCAGGCATTCATCATTGTGCTTGAAAGGCTCTGAGAATCAGAATACTCTCCATAGTTTCTCTTTTGTCTTCTCTAATATGGCTTCTAAACTGTTTCTATCTTCTGCACAGGGCCTTGTAACAATTTCAACTGCCCTCTACCAGATGATTTGCCTCCTCAAAGTCCATCTAGTATAGAAATTTTGAAGCCACTCCCTGGAAAATATTTTTCATCTTTGTCTCAGCTTGAGACTAACAGTTATGCTTGTGGCTATACCTCTTTTCCCCAAAACACACATATACAAAAATCTCCCCAAGCAGAGAAGTAGAGGAGGGGCTGGGCATCTTCTTCCTTTCCTTGATATCTCCTCTCATTAGGTTGCATATTCATTCTATTAAAAAAAAATCTCTTATTCGTCCTCTTACTTGGCGTAGGATTATAGACAATGTGTATTGACAGTGGCCATGGTCTGCAAGAATGTATGATGCCATTGGGTATGATAGGGTGCAGGGAAGGATTAGGAGGTGTCAGAAGCTTTCTTTGTTATTTCAGCATCTCTTTTTTTGACCCTGGCATTAGAGAAAGCCCTTGCATCATTGATTGGTAAATTAAGAAAAAGGAAATAAAACTAAACATAATAAATGTTTGAAGAGAGAGGGGCATCGCCTTTGTTTCTGGGATAGTCTGATGAAAGCCTGAGAGATGCTATAAATATAGTTGAGTCTCAGCTGGTTTTACAGTAAAGTGGCTTTTTAATCAATTGAGAGAAGGGGTAGTATTGTAGATGAAGGGATGGTACAAGCAAAGATAAGGAGGCTAGAGGTTGCAACACATTGAGAAAACAGGGTTAAAAACTGTGGGGGGGGGAAGTAGGTTAAGACTGGTTACTGTTTATAAGTGCAGGGTCTTCAACATGGATGCTCTCAAGTTCCCCAGTCTTCTGGGGGTAACCTTTGCTTGTGATCCAAACAGTGACTGAAGCCTAAATCCACACCCTTCACAGAGCTTACCTGCTTCCCACAACATCTGAAGATGCTTTGATGCTTACAATCTCTTTCCCACTGGATTCCTGATCCCTTATCTGATTGGATTCCTTCCCCTACCTGCTGTTCTCTTTCTCCCTATCTCTTCCAATGTGTCCTGCATTTCTTTACACCATTGACGTAGACATTGGTGTGGCAGATTTTGTTGACAGTTTGGCAATAGCTTGCAGGTGACCATTAGAAGTCCAGATCCAGTGAACCCAGACATCCTGCCATCAGACTTGTCTCTCCTAGACCTGTCTGACGGTCAACTCTCTTTCAAAATGCCCTCCTCATCTCTCTCCATTTTCTTTCTTGTCTACGATCTCTGAAAAGGAAAGTCTAATGATAGTTTACTATGCAGAAAAGTACATTTTTTCTTTTCAACACTTCTCCCATGTAGACCCAACAGACCTTGACATTGATTGTTACACAGGTCCATTAAAGTCTCTTACTAAATAAAACAGCAGCTCTTTCCCTAAGAGCTTTTGTCTTTCTTCTTAGATACTTGGTTCTCAATCCTGAATATTCACTGAAGTCACTAGGGAAGCTTTTAGGAAAAAGCAATGCCTAGAACCTCATCTATTGAGTTTCTAATTTAATTAGTCCAGGGTTGTCTTGGCCATAGACATGTATTTAAAGCTTCCTATGTAATTCTAATGTGCAGCCATCCATGATGGCTTAGACCAGGGTTCAGCAAATATTTTCTGTAAAGGGCCAGGTAGTAGATATTTTAGACTTCACAGGCCATGTAAGGTCTTGGTTGCATTTTTTTTTAAACCCTTTGAAAATGTAAACACCCTTCTTTGGGACCATGTAAACATAAGCTTTGGGTTGTGCTGACCCCTCTTTCAGACAAGCTTCATCTTTGTCCTACTTTTCATATAATATTGTTTTTATTCTCATTAAGGATAGTGGACCCTGGGAGACATGACATTTTCAACAATTTGCTTCCTCATATTTAATGTAAAGTGGTTGAATTTGTTAACTGCTAATATCTCCTCTAGCACCAAACATCTGATTCTGTTTGCTGAGGGTCCTTGCTCTCAGCTCTGTGGATCTATGCTGTACAATATGTTTTTTAGGGCAATAATCTGCAATGACTCATCTATGGTGTTGTAGAAAGATTATGGGCTTTGAAGTGAAAAGAACTGGTAATCAATTCCAGTTTACGAGGTGAGCGCCATTACCACATCCAGACATAGGAATAATAAGAACTACTCATCAGAGCTATTGCAAAGATTGAATGAGATGATGTAATCTATGAAGTAAAGTGGAAGCCAGGTAGCTTCTTTCTTTAAATGCCTCAGACATTTGCTAGCATTGGGAATTTGTGTAAGGGCATCAGTCCACACTGCGCTTTTCTCAACTGTGAAATGGGGATATTTATATTACCTGTCAACCACCTAAGGTTGTTGTGAGAAGTAAATGGAACAACTCACAGCAAGTGTGCTAGACATAGAAGGCACTCAATAAATTCTGCTAATAGATCTGTTGAGATATTGAAGCCAGTTTAGTCATGTACCCTGATGTAGGATAATGACCATATGAAAAGAAAACCCCCAGGAAACCTGATGGTGGGTTTTTTGACTCCTCTTTGGTGCCTTTCTAATGCCTTTATCAAATAAGACAAAAATATGTGTATAGAACCAAGGAGGCAAAGTGTAAATGAGAGCCAAATGCAGCTATTGCAACCCCTTATGTGCCAGACCCTGGAATCCTTTCTGGAGATAGAGAAATGAAATAGACATGTTCTCCACCCACAAGGGCAATGCAGGAAATTTTTTTTTTCGAACCCAGCAGAAATACAACTCAAAGAAAGAATTGAACTGGCAAAAAAAATCTTTCCGGTGTGTCATGTTCCTTTTCTTTGGACACACATTTCGGGGATGTTTGTTCTCCTTTACACAAGTTCATCAATGAGCACCACTGTAAAATGCTAACAAAAAAAACATGGGTAGATTGTCAATACTTTGAGGCATCAAAAATATGCAAGAGATCAAGAAAAATAAAAGGCAGACAAAATGATGTATATCTCTCAAGTGCTGTCATAAGAATAGCATTGTAGAACTCTTCTAGCAGATTGAGGTAAGGTAAGTTAGTCATATTTGTGTTGTGTTGTACAGTATACACAGTCCTTTGTGATCATTCTCCATGGTTGTTGTACCTTAATAGGACGTTAAACAACGGCAAGCAGACAATTCCTATATGGTCTCATTTTCTTCGATAATTGAGGTCTAGAGAGCTCTGCTTTAGATCTGCCTCCGTTCACTCTTTGGTGAAGGAATAAGGAATGGCACTCATATGAAGAGCTCATTTAACATTTAAACAGTTCATTTAACCTTTATAACTGCTTCTCTGAGATGATATCATTTTCAGCATTTTACGTATGAGGACATGAATGTTTAGAAACTTTAATTTATCCAGAGTCACATATTAGAAGTTGGATAACCAACAATTAAATTCTGGGCATATCTTCATCACAAATCAAAGTCCCTTCACAGTCTTATACAGTCCCCTACTTACCTCACAGACAACCATTTTAATAATATATAATATCTATGGACTACTTCCAAGCATCCTCACTATAGATGCGATAGCTTCTCAATAATCTCAGGAGGGAAGTTTTATAAACTACTACTACAATGCCTTTTTTCCAGATAAGATAACTGAAATGCAATAAGGAGTTAAGTCACTTGCTTAAGGTGACACAAGTAAATAAGTGGGAAAGTCAGTTTTTGAACTAGGCCATAGATCCATCTTTTTAACCACTGTGCTATAGAATCTCTCTTTTCTTTGATTTTTGTCTCAAATCATCTTGGTCTGGTCACAAGTTGTCTTTTTATTGATAAATTGAAGCAATTATTTAGAGTTTTCTGGCTTGGATCCTTAATAATTCATGCAAAAGCTTTAGTCTGTTACAGTGGATAACACATTCACCATGTGAAAAGTGAAGCAGGAGTCCATGCTTTAAAAATATGAGCTCCAAAGAGCAAATCCTAGATCTTTTCTTTTTGCATTAACCTATGCAAGACATTGGACCAGAAAGCACCCGATTTATTAAACTTGTTTTCAGCTCTTTAGTCTACTTTCTGCTGGTATAGCCAGGGTGAATAAAATTCCCAGATGGACTTTCCTTCTTTTTCCTTTACCATTCCTCAAGTAAGGCAGTGACAGCACAAATTGCATGTGAGCAGCGATTGGAAGAATCCTCATTTCATGTAATTTGGAAACAGAGACAGTCTGAATGGCTCGCTGATTTAATTACAGGATGTAAAAGTGGGTGATGCATGGCACAGAACTGACAGCTGATGGAAGCCTTGACTGTATATCCTTGTTTTCATCTCTTGAAATCGTTCTGACAAATCTCTGGGGGAAATTTTGATGTGACAATAGTAAACAGACGCTTTTCTTTAACTGCCAGGGTAAATTACCAGGTAATTTTGGTGGGAACTTGTGTCAATATAACATGATCTCTCTCCCTGTCTTTTTTTATTTTTTTCCCTTGTATCCTTTCAAGACAGTCTGTGACCAGAAAGACTGAGAGGAACAGAAAACTTCATCTATAAGGCAGTTCCTGAGGATGCAATTTCCTTATATATGGACATTGCAGAGTTTCTGATCGTTCATTGATGAGCCCGGGGCTGTCAAAACATATTGTGATTGGTGGTGTTTGTCAATTCAGAAGAGTTTCCAGCTGTATCTCCAGTAATGTTATTAGTTCCCAGATTTTCAAATCGGTGGCTAAATCTCCAGAAAATCTGATTTACTTAGTTGTTCTGGAGGGAAAACTATGATAACTTTATTCCTTGTGTTTATATATTTTGCCTTTTCTTTTTTCCTTTTGCCTCTGTCTGGAAAGTTCTGCCCAATGGACCAAGGATTTGATTTTAACTCTCTTAGATTGTGGCTTACAAAAGAACATACCATTATTCCATAATGGAAACTGCAGCAAGTTCCTTCTCCCATGCACACGCCTCTCCTGATTTTTTTCAACACTTCTGGACCACACAGTAGGGCTGGGGATTTGCCAGGGGTTCATTTGTACCGCACTGTGCCCAGGCTGCGATCTCAGAGGATGCCCTTAGCAGAAACTCACATACTTGCCGTGTATCTTCAATTTGGCCTTTTTACCTACCCAGGTAGATACAACTAATCTATGAATCGATGGTCACACGAACAGTGGTAGCCACCAATCAAAGTGTTATCAAATGAGAAGAACTAGGAACTAACTACAGAGCAAAAATACTTGCAGGCAAGAGTTTTAGTGAATTGCAAAAGCAGTTGTCCTCACCTCGTCTTGCACTTCCTTCCCAGAATCTCAAGTATAACTGTCCAACTCATTAGCTTAGACTTGAGTATTTAAACTTTCTCCTCTCCTCAGGCACAGCTGTGCTTCCTAGACTGTCATCTCTGGGTCAGTTGGGATGCAGTCTTCCCTCTCACACCTTCGGTATTCTGGCTGTATCTCCTTTCTCCGGCCAGTAGCTCCTTTCTCCTGACAGTTTGCTCTCATAAAATCATCATATGTCATGCCCATATCAGTCCCTTTCTAGGAATTTTCTTCCTCTCTCAGGAGGTAACACCAGAGCAGAAGAACGCATCTGAAGCATCTTTAAGGCTTCACTCCCCTGGTTCATGAACACCATGTAGACTTCCCTCTTCCAAACTAGACTAGATTCTAACACCCTCCAGAGGCTGGCTTTGACCTTCAATGCACAGTGCTCAATGAGAAGAAGGAGAACAACCATCATCATTTTTGGTCTTCATAATAACACTGTGACAGTGGTATTATTATTATTATCCCCATTTTATGGATATGTAAACTGAGGCTTGATAAGAAAATTGACTTAGGATCAATCATTAATTGAGTTCTTCTCATTTGCTATACACTGGGCAAAGTTCTTCTTATATATTATCTCACTTGATTCTCGAACAACCCCATGAGGTAGATACTGTTTGTAGCACCATTTTATAGATGGGAAAACTGAGGCTTAGAGAGAATAAATGACTTGCCAGGGTTTGACTCTTAATGACTACAGCTGAGTTGCCAGTCTGGTTCTGTGGTCCTTATTCCTTATCATTATGCTAAAATAGTTCAATACATAGTAACTATCATTGCTATTTTTTTTAAAAGTGATACAAGTATTGGGAAAAACTCTATCTTCTTCCTGATCTGGTCCCTAAGTTCTACTTTTAAGGAAATCTACCAAGATGTGCATTAGAAGAGGCAGCATCAGACTTATTGAATTTCTCAGTTTTGTGGTCATTGAAATGCATCCTTTTTGTACAGGTTGATTCAGACCCAAAAGAAGTTGACTAGACAAGAGTAAGAAATGAAAATAAGTTAAAGAACAATTTGTCTCATTTTCTATTTGTTTAATTACCCTAGTTGACATACATATGTATTGCTTAAAATTTAGTATCTTGGGCAGGCAATGGTGGCTCAGTGGCAGAGTTCTCACCTGCCATGCCAGAGACTTGGGTTCAATTCTCGGTGCCTGCCCATGCAAAAAAAAAAAAAAATTAGCATTTTAATTTCCTAGTAAGAGAGTTTTTCTGTCCCTAACTGATATATACTCTTCAATGCTTTAGTAATAGCGTTATCCAAGCTCTATCAGCTAATGACATGAAAATAAGGAGTTGTGTACACTCAGTTGTACATATTAGGATTGTAATTCATGGAGAGATGCCAGAGTGCTTTGCTAATTTCATGAGAAATTCAACATGGAATTCCAGGCTCCAGCTAACATGTGAGAGGATCTGATGGGTTTTGGGGGGTGGTGACATGAGCAACCTTTCCCACAGTAGGCTGCTATCATTTGGACCTTGTAGAGATTGAAGCTTTTGGAGAAATGGAGGATCTGGAGGGGTCAACTAGCTCTTCATAATACATTAGAAAACCATGTTCCTTGCATATTTCTGCCTGGTTCATTATTCTCATCTTGACAATAAAGATAAGACTCCAGGAGTCTTTTTGGCATAAATTATGTTCAATGGAGATTGACATCGCCAAATAATAACTTCAGTGCATTAAATACATCATTTTCAACATGTACTTGCCAAGATTTCTATTAATGTCAAGTCTGGTTGAGAGATAAGAGTGGAGAGGAAAGAACAAATGGCAAGGTTGGGAACCAAGAAGGTTGGAACCAGGATAAGTTCACTTTGCACTGACTGGGTCAGGGAAAGTGGACCAGGACTGAGGTTGAGGATAGCAAATGAAAGCTACAGCTCCCACTTAGGAGAACTTGGTGTAAGGGAGCCACATAAGGGTCAGGCAGTCAAGAAGAAGCAAAGAATAATAATAATTTATATTTTAGAAATGACAAAATGTTTTCACATCCATGATTTAATATAATTCTCACAAAACCCTGTGAATTAGGGAGGGCTTTTGCCTTTTAGGTAGCATAATCTAGATTGATATCTCTAATCTGGGCTGCATAAATCCCTGGAAACCCTAAATACACTTTAGGACAGTGCAGGATTAGGGTTAACCTGGAGTTTGAGGAGAACCTGGTTCTGCCACTTGCAGACTGCGTGATCCTGGACAAGCGACATAACCTCCCTGGCTCAACTCCTCGTCTTCAAAATTAGGATCAAAACAATACATTCTTCAGAGTGCTGTTGAGATAATTAGGGGGGTTATCGTGTAAATTTCATAGAGTAATGCCTTCAACATATAAAGTGCTTTATAAGTTATTTATCATTGGGTGCATCTTCCTCAAGAGAAAGTTTGCAGCTTTTCTCAGATACTTGAAGTAATATAAACCATTTCCCTACTCCACCCCCTATATAAAGATAATTGGGCTGGAGAAGAGACTGACACATGGGGACCTAATCAAGCTGCCCCTCAGGAGGTGGCAGGAGATGGAAGGGGTGCTGTGGGAGCTCGGATTGGGGAGTGAACCCAGCCTGAACCATAGACCAGTAGCCATGCACCATGCAAGATAGAGGTTGTTCCTCCTTTTCATAAGTCTAGGATGGGGCTTGTGATGTGTCAGAAGCTTTGCTAACTTCTCTATAAACAGTATTTCTTTGACTCCTCAAGAGCACAGTATGGCTGCTTCCATTATTGCTTGCATTTTGCAAATGACGAACCTTGGTTCAGCAAGGCTAAATGAGCAGATTAGGAGCCCACAGGCTGAGCGTGCATTCGTTGGAATCCATCAAAGCCCATGTCCTTCTGTTTCTTGTCAGAGAGGGTTGGGGCAACTTCAAGAATGAGACAATATTGTTTGAAAAGCTGAGATGATGGGGTGGGGAGAAGGGGCAGGGTACAGGTGATGTGCTATGGCAGAGGTAGTTATTAGCAAAGCTCGGAGCAGTGAAAGTCAACTTCAGAGTCATGGGAATAGTTTGGTGTGGCTTGGCGTGGAATAAAGGATGGAGGGAAGGAATGGAGGTCCATCTTCCTTTTTCATTTCTTTCTCTCTTTAAACAATTTAACTTCTGTCTCAGTCTCATCATTTAGTATCTCCTGAAAACCTTAAACTTCCTACTTGGTCTTTGGGTTTTTGCTCCTGAAAGCGGTGAGAGATGGCGGAGGGAAAGCGGGGAGGCGGAGGGATCTGGGCCCTGAGAAAGTATTCTAAGAGAAAAGCATATGTAGGCTTTAGTGGTTCAAGGAGCCCCTTGGATTGGTGCTGCACAAACTTTCTTCTGGCAAAAAAGCTTGATGTGGTCACGACTTCCTAGCTGCTCAGTCTGTGTACCATGGTCTCCCAGGGAGGGGCTGGCTCCTCCCCTCACGTGGCTCATTGTCCTGTCTGGGGCAGGAAAGCTGTTCGTTGTAGGAATGATATCACACAGTCTATACTAGTGTGTTCCTTAACCGGCCATGTACAGAGCACAGGAGATCACTCTGCAGAACCCAGACTCATCAAAAACAACTTCCCCTGCTCTTGAGTCCCTGTCCTCAGGCTCTCCTTGCCCCCACCACACTCAGCTCCCACAGTGCTTAGGAGATGCTCGTCTTAATCCTTCTTCTGCTTCGTTGTGCTCTCAAACAGGCTTACCCTTCCAGCTGAGTTATACGTCAAGTCTCCTTAAGATAACAGAATTTTTTGTCAGCTCAAACAGAAACCTAATAAGAGTAGTGAACAGATGCCTTTTATCTTTCTATTTGCCAAGTTCAAGTATTTTGGCTAAAATTTTCATCATTACCTCCATTGTGTTTTTTTGCCTTAATTGCCTTAACCAATGATTTTTATAAGCTTTGTTGTTAAAAGGGGTACTCTTTGTAACATTTTAGCCTTATGGGTTGAATTTTCTTCTCAAAAGTTGTATTGTTCCTTTTGTAATTTATGTCGCCATTGCACTCATTTCTTTTTGGCATTTTATAGTTGGAACTGCGTGCTTTTTATGGGGAGGAGTGCTTTTCTCTTTCTTCCCCCTTCTCTTTATCTCTCTTCTGGTCATATATGTAATGTTGTCTGGGAGAAAAGTGCCTCTTACCCCTGTGGTATTCTGAACTTTTTCTTAAATGAGTCAAACTAGTTCCTTGGGCAGAAGTTTGGGAAGTTGGAAAAGGAATCCAGGACTGGGGAGTGGAGACATCATGAAGTGGGATGTAAGGAAAGAGTCACATGACTCCATGGTCCAAGCTGGGCTTAGGTTTTGCCCCTCTACTGTACAACTTTGCATAAGTGATTTCATTTGCTCACCCTTAAATTTTTTTTAAAAAGCCTACTATATAGAATTACAGTGAGGACTTAAAACAATGATAAATGTAAAACACCAAACACACATAACCCATATGAAACCATGTATAACTGTTATTGTCCCCTTCTCCTTTCTTTTTCATTTGAACTTATCAGTACCTTCTCCTTTTCTCTTTCTTTTGTTTTTTTTTCCCCATGTGTCTGAGGAACAATAGTACATATGCCAAGGATTTCATTCAAATATTAAAATGAATTATCAGCTTTAGTGTTAGATATGAATACTTATTTCTTACATTTGTTAAATATTTTACAATTTGCAAATAACCTTCATTTTATGTATTCATTATCTATTTACTGAACATATATTTTGTTTGCTCTGTGCCTGCCTCCTGCTTTCCTATTTTATCCTACAACATCGTTTGAAATGTCACTGTAATGCTTTTCCTTTTACAGGTGGGGATGCTAAGATTGAGTAATTTTCTCAAGGTCACACAGTGACTTGTTCAAGGTCACAGAGTAAGTGACGGCCCAGGTCTTCCAATTCTTCATCCAATGCTTTTTCCTCTCCAGCAGATTTAATGACTCTCGGCTTGCAACAGATTGCATTGGCCCAGGAACCAGGAGAAGCTAAGTGTTCTATAAAAAGCCTATGTGCCTCCTAAGGAGTTTTCTTTTCATTAGAATGATTTACATTGGGAATTTCATTCTAAAAAGCTGCCAGCTCCTGAATGATATTTGTGAAATACTTAACCCCATGGGGTTTCCTTCTGAGATGGAGAATAAAGTATGATAACTCATATTGTTTCTTTTTTAAATGGAAAGACATGAATTATGTTTTTTATGAGGTGTTCCAAATTCAATGCAGAGGAAAATGCACTTTTATTAAAAATGTTGACTAAAGAATGTGACAGAATCATGCAAATACTATTTCTTTGTCCAGAGTTCCTATGAGAGTAGGTGTGGAAATCCCAACTGAGTCATTGACCAAGTAGACACATTTCAAGTGATTTCTGAACAAGACGTACAAGTATGTCTATGGGGGGAGGTGTGGACAGGCAGGTACACATTTGCACATGCCTCCCTTCATGTCAGAGAAGCCATAGCTGCTGTCCAACGCAAGGAGCTATCTTTGATCTAGGAAGAGGAGAGCTAGTCAAAAGTTAAGGATCCAGGAACATGCCAGAATAAAGCAAGGAACAAGAAAGAAGCAAAGCAGGAAAGCCTAGGGCCCCTTCCCTGGGCCCTGGGCTTGACTGGCTAAAATTGCCTTTATTACACACAGTTTGCCCGGTTGTCTTTTTTTTTTCAAGCACAGAATTTCATTGTAACTCATAGACATAGAATTTGGCTGTAACTCATGGGCATTCAAGTTTTTCAAGTTCAGAAGTTGACTGTAACTTATGGTTACCTCTGTTGGGTGAAACAGACTCTACTTGGTTGCTGCTTTGATTTGAGGTAATCAGAAAAGTGTGAATTGTCCCAGAATATATATGGCCCTCTCTCGCCTAAGTATCCTGAAATGCACTTTGAACACCAGTCATTAAAGTCACTCTACCAAGGCACTGTGTGCTGTCCCCAGGAAACCTTCCCTACCTGTCAGCTCCAAATGTGAGTTTGATGCTTCCCTTGGAGGGGGAAGCCAGGAAAGATACTACATTTGATCAGACCCAGATTCTATTTTAATTCTAGACTAATAAATGGGAGGAATGAAGATCAAGAGTGAAACAGCCTGTGTTTTTTGTCCTATCCCAGTTCTAAAGAGAGTGAAACCAGCCTAAAATATTAAATGCTTAATATTTACACATAGTAATTTATTTAGCACCAACCCCAACCCTGCAAATGAATCATTGTTTTCCTTACTATATTCTTGAGCAAAGAGATGCAGGACAAATTCCACAGCAGTACATAATATGGTTTAAGAGAATGACTTTTTTGGTGAAACACACAAAGCAAGGGTTAGCACGAAGAGAAAGCTGTCCCCTGATCCCCGTGCCCAGGCCAGGGCTAGTTGCTGGATATGCCGAGGGTGTGGGAAGTTTTACTGACTCATCTCCGCTGACTTATCTTCTTAAGGAGCCAACAGAAGAATGGCTAAGCTGTTGAGGAGTAAACAAAGCAGGGTCAGAGCCCAGGATGACCACGAGTATGAAGACCAGCTTTGCAGAAGTTTTCTGGTAACTGATGACCTTTGGTAAAATTTGGCTTCAACCTCCCCCACCCTACTCTCACCACCCCCATGTCCCCATGTCCTATGGGTTGAGCTCACTGCAGCCCCAAGCACCAGTGAAGCCCATTGCGGTCAGCCTTTTGCTAGGCATCTAGACCCTATGGGGTCATTCATCGGACATTCCTGACAGTCTTTTTCCACATGGACTGGTGAGGAAATTGAGGCCCCAATCTATCAATTGCCTGATTTCACACCACTTGTAAATAATGGAGTGAGGATTTTAACTCACTTTATTGAATTCCAAATTCTATATTCATTTACTCATACCACATTGCCTAAAATAATGAGGTGGTTTGGGCAAATTATTTATCTTCTTTGGTCTTCTCTTTTCTTATTTCTAATTTCTCTTCTCTAGAAGTCAATGATTCTGGCTTCTAAAAATGAGCTATTACTAAATGATCTGTGTCATAGCAACCATCATTGTGTAGCTCAATTGGAACCTTCTTATGAACTGTCCTTTAGAGGAGAGGACACACACATTCACACTCATACACACACATGTACACACACATGCATGATAAGAGGAGAAGGTAGCTACTATTTATTGAGTATCTTTAATGTGTCATGTCTTTTACATATTGTTATGGATTGAAACTTGTACCCCCCAAAAAATATATCCAAGTCCTAACCTCAGTCTTGTAAATGTGACCTCATTTGGAAATAGTGTCATTGCAGATAGAATTCATTCAGGTGAGGTCATTTTTGAGTAGGGTGGACTCTTAACTCAATATGACTGGTACCTTCCAAGAAGAGGGGGAGAGACCCAAGGAGAAAAAGACCATGTGAAGATGGAAACAGAGATTGAAGTGAAGTATCTACAAGTCAAAGAAAGCCAAGAATTGCCATTAAACACCCAAAGCTAGAAGAGGCAAGGAAGGATTCTCTTCTACAGGTTTCAGAGGGGGAGGGCCCTGCTGGCAATTTGATTTTAGACTTCTAGCCTCCAGAACTGTGGGACAGTAAACTTCAGTTATATTAAGCACCTGGTTTGTGACGCTTTGTTATGGCAGCCCTAGGAAACAAATACATAGGTCATATCATAATTAATCCTTAAAACAATAAACAGAGGTATTAATTTTATTGTATGCAAGAGGAAAGTGAAACAAGAAAGTCAAGGTAACTTCCTCAAATGACCCACCAGGTGTTGGGAAAGATGATGTTAATTTGGCCAATGGAAGAACATCTGTTTTGATAGATGAGAAATGCTGGGACGGGATGCTGTGAGAGTCCCCATCAGGGCCAGGCACTAGAAACATCTGTTTCTAGGTGCTGCCTCTCTTTAAGCTTTCTCTGGGAGCTGCTTCTGATGGAACCCACCCTTGAAAGTGGCTACCAGGGGAGGTGCTATTCCCATGAGTTGCTGCGAGTGACCCTGCTAAGTTAGTGCTGTCCAAAAGCTGAGTCCACAAGAAGCTGCCACTCTTATGAGCTATGAGCAAAATGCACTCCTGGAAGCCACACTTGGCCACATCAGCGAGAGGTCATGGAGGGTGGGTCAGATGGCTCAGAAGCCTTTATCCTACCATTTTGTTTAGATCTGCTGGTGAATTTTTTTTTTAATTCCTGTGGAGATGGTAGATTATTAGTTTTTCAATGTATTTCTTTTTGAGGAGTGAGATTACTGATTTCCTAATAGGAAATCCGGTGATTTAGAGGCTGGGACACTTTGGTATGAAACAAATCAGTCCAGCCTGACACAGTGGAAAGAATATGGGTGTTGGCGCCGCAAAGGCTGGCTCAATTGTGCAAAAGTGCATGACCTTCAGTGAAGTCTTTGATAGGTCGGGGCCTTCATTTCCTTGTGGATATGGATGATGATAATGTCTAACTCACAGGGCTCTGGTGAGGATTAATTGAAACTATGCACATAAATCACCTGTGACTACATCTCTGGATTTGCCTGGAACCCTCTTCCTAATCACCTTTCTGCTCTTAACATGGATGCCAGTTTCTCCAAGAAGCCCTTATTGGCTCCCTATGACTGGCTTAGATACCTGAATAAGTTAGGAATGCTTTGGGCTGAAAGTGATGGAAAAGGAAAAATAGAAAATTAAGTTGTACAATCAGTTTTGCTATAACATGACACAAGTGTTCCTAAATGTCAACAACTATGCAAAATTTGAAAATAAAAACCATTGGGGAGGGGCAGGTGCAAAGGTAGGTCCATGGTAGAATTCTTGCCTGTCATGCAGGAGACCCAGGTTCAATTCCCGGTCCATGCACTTTAAAAAAAAAAAAATCCAACAAATGGTACTGCCATAATGGGATAGTCACATGGAAAAAGAATGAAATTTGACCCCCACTTTTCCTTGGAAAAGGCTTGCAGTTTGCTTGTGGAAGTGGGCGTGGAAGGGATGCAGCTTGTGAGCTTTTGTGAAGTGGAAGAAGGAAGATTGTCTGGGATAGGGCAGGGAGCTCTAAGTCCAGATGTGGTTGGGTGTGGCTCGTAAGAAAGACGAAAACGGAAACAACTGGTAGATGTTTGCAGTGTGTATGTGTGTACCCTATGCACCTCAGATCAATTAGGAGCAGATTTCTCTTTCACCAGGTGTTTCTCAGACATGAAAACATGCATATGTAAATGTGAAATTCACATCAGGCTCAAATGTCAAACCTCCTTGAAAGAAGTTTGCGTTTTCAAAACAAGCATCATCACAGAACTGAATAGACCCACTTGTTAACTGGCCTCGCTGCTCTCACTCTATTTGTTAGACAGTCTTCCCGAGGCAAGCACGGGAGGCCTGTGCACTTTCACTTCATTTGCAGAGGGGCTGTCTGTGATAACCTTAATCCTGTGTGTGTTTTTGCATCCTCGAGCCTATTGCAGTTTACTCACCTCTGGCAAATTGCGTTGTATCAGTTTGCCAGGGGTGCTATAACAAATATCAAAGATTGGATGGCTTAATTAGGAATTTGTTGGCTCACAATTTTAGAGGCCAGAGGTCCAAAATCAAGATATCAGCAGAATTAGACTTTCTCTGAAGTCTGTAGAGTTCTGGGGTTGCTCTGCACACAAGCTATAACGCAATCTCTGTCTGTGTTGGATAAATCTCTCTTTCTCTGTCTGCCTCTCTCTTACTTCTGTGTCCACATTTCCTCTACATAAAAGGACTCCAGTCATATTGGATTAAGGCCCAGACTGATTTGCCCTCACCTTAACTAATTACATCTTCAAAGATATCCACAGGATCGGGGCGAGGACTTGAATAAGTCTTTTGGGGGAACAGGATTCAATCCATAACTGCATTTACGGATTATATTATCTAGTTTTAACTTTGCCAAACCTCAAAAAGTGTATAAAGATCTTTAAAAATATTACTGCAAAGGAACCATGGATTGGAATTTCTACTAATATCATAAGCACCTACTAATATCATAAGCACCACTGAAGAAAATGAGATGGCAGAGCTGATATATCTCCTATTTCTAATGCAAGTCTTCCATCATTCATAATCTGATTAAAAACAATGACAATCTAATAAGGTCTGACAACAGTGAAAGCAAATTTCAACACCATGAAAAATTTGAAATATAGATTTGCATCCACTGTTATTAACTGTGAACCTCACTCTCTATGCGAACAGTGCCTTGAAGGTATTATTAATGAAAGTACAAATCAATCATAATTAGTAGGGCATTTAAAATCAGAATCTAAATATGAAGGCAAACTTGGTGACTTTTTTTTTTTCAGTGCCAAGAGTATTATGGTATCCGATTCGGTATGTTGCAAAATTTTGCTAAACTCGATTAATTCTTCAGAGATCTCAGTTGTGTTTTCCTTCTTAATAGGAAAAGACAAAATGTCAAATGGATTAATAAAATTGTTTCCCTTCCTACCAAAAACTACCTTTTGGTAAAAATGGCTGTAATAACATCGAGAAAACTATGTGACATATACATATGTACCCTTTCGGGGAAGGGTTATAAAAATATTAGTGAAGATTTGTAAAAGCCCATACACAAACAAATCACTCAATGTAGGAGTTTTCTACACAGTTGGGTAAAATAAAGATGTTTCTAACATATCCAGACTTCTGTTAATTTCTGAGTTCAGCTTGAATAGTGAAATTCACAGAGGGCTACTTCATTGTGATCTGCCGAAGAAAGATGTATTGGAGAAGCTCTATTCTAGACAGCAAATGATTCATCTAACAAAACAATATTTTATGGAAAAATCTACTTAAGAATAGCCAGGACGCTTTGCCTAACCAGCAACATCATCACAAGAAGAAGAAGACAAAGGACTCTGGCATGTTTTATTCATTCCCAAAATTATTTCTAGCAAACTATTCCTTAAAATGTTGCAATACTTTTTAAAGACATGGGACATAAGTATGTAAATATTTTGTAGCACACAGATGTTTTCTGGGCACCACACAGCTAAGTACTTAAAAGAGTTGTCAAACTTAGAAATGAGCTATGAAAATTATTATTGTTTCAATGAAGGTAATGCTTTTAGGATGAGATGAGAATGAACTATCAGCAGTAAGTTGCTGATCTGAATTTTTTTTAACCAACAAATAAATAAATAAATGCAAATTTTATAACAATGAATGAGTAGGTAGCTGCTTTTTGAGAGAAATATACACTATGGAGAAAGACCAATGGGACTAGATGTCTGGAATTAATTTCTAATACAATATGATTTTTATTATAAAATACATATGCCCAGAACAAAGCTCTCAAGTTTGCACACTATAAAAACTTTCAAAGATATATTTAATGTTTTAACTTTTCGAAATTAAGAGTTTTAGAGTTTTGAGGCCCTTTGATTAAATTATAAGTGCCCAAACTTTCGAATTAGTTTGAATGTACGACTGATTGACATTGAGGAAAAAGGACGTTTAATGGCTTAATTTCAACACCATATTTTGTGAAATTGATGAATTGGATTAAACAGTACCATAATTTAGTAAGCACGGAGAATAAGTCACGTGAATTACAATTTATATGCTTTTGTCATGTGTCTTTCTTCAGCTATACCAACCATTGACGCCAAAAATTAATCAAACTTAAAACTATTTTATAACCAAGTGACAAGCCAACATGAAAAAAAGAACAGATCATATGTAGGCATATCTATTTCACTAAAATAGTATTATTAAAAAATATTTCATGAAAGCACAGATTTTGTTTTCCTTTATAAATAAAAACTAAAACAATTTAAAATATCATTCCTTTTCTCTTTAGTTTTTCGTTTACCATGTGCATGTTTTCTTTTGTTTTATAATGTACATCACTTCATTAGTACATGAATGTAATTAATACATACATGAATACACATAGATTCCTCATGTTCTCAGGCTGCTTTATGAAGTGGGTACATGATCAGAAAAAAAATAGAGAATACAGTTCTAGAAAATAAATGAAAGATATTGCAATATACCCTAATAATATCAGAAAGGCATAGTGGGGACAAACAACAAGTGTAAAAAGGAGAAACACTAAAGGACAGCAGATGTTTTTATCACTATTGGTCATCTTTTATAAATACAAACACCAAATGATTATGAAGAGTTAGATGTTTCCTGGATGTGCGCTCAAGAAGTCATTCTTGTGTGTCTTCAGAGGGAAATATATTATTTACACTGTTTCAAATTCTTACCCCCAGCATTGAGCAGACTCCTTACATTTTTTACTTGTTTATTCTCAATGTGGTTTGAAAATAAAATAATTGCTTTTTATTGGAAAACGAACAATACAAAGGTATATATTTAAAAGTCCATTAATAATCCTCTCACCCTTATGCCTGTCCAGTGTCATGCTCTTGGAGTCATTAAATTTAGCAGTTTTACCACTTCTTTTTGATTCTTACAAATCACCTTATTAGGACAAGTGCCATCGTGTCTGTGTTATAGAAAATAAAGCCCAAGTCTGCAGAGAATAAACCACGTACCCAAGGACACTCAGCAAAGGGAAGCAGAAGCCAAGTCCAGAGTCTGGCAGAAGGTGGTTTGGAGACCCCACTTTCTCTTTCCCGGTGAAGGATGTCTGCCCTCAGCCTTATTAAGGCGCGCAGGGTACTTGGCGCTCATGCTAAATGACTCATCCTGCTCGGCATCCACCATGGCTCACCTTTTACAGGTGCGTAAGTTGAGGCTCAGAGAGACTGAGGTACCAGCCCGGCTCCCGCGGCAGGGAAAGGGTGGTAATGAGGTTCGAACCGCGGACCTGAATTAAAACGCTGTGCCCTTCTGTCTCCATGACGATGTTTCTAATTGGGAGGTGGGTCTCTGCCCCTGCGTCTGTGTGGGTCTATGTACCCTGATTCTTCCGGTACCTACCTGCACAGCTGCACCCGGTCTTCATGACGTTATTTAGTCTATGAGCGCTTAATGGCTGCGAAGTCAGGCTCACCCACGTCCCCTGAACCCCAATCCAGCCATCGCTTCAGAGGCAATGCCTGAGTGCAAATGAAACCGCAGAATCACACTTTCCTACAAACTTTCTCTTCCACAAATGATCCATTTCGCAGCTAAGAAAACGGAAGCACCATCAGATAAAATGACTTTCCCAAAGCCATCTATAGTGATGTTCGGTGGACATTAGGGCAAAGATTTCATCTGTGTCTGTGGAAGGTCTCGTGGTATTTCTGCCTCTTTTTTTCTGTTTGGGGGAGGGAAATTTCAGTTGTTCAGATCTTTAGATTGGATTGTGATATCTGCCTTCCAAATTTAGTTAAGTCACGTACTTAATTGTTATTTTCCCCTGAAAGATGTAATGACCAGTTTTTGCTATCTGGGGGAGAGAAAAATAAAAACTTCCTCTGTTCTGTGTGCACTCCCTTTTATGGGCATTTTCAGATTATCCTATCAAAGTTGCTTTGAATCAGTACCAGGCCTTCTTTCATGTGAATAACTATTTAAAGATGTGATATTCAGGGCAAGTAGTTTATAGCACCTCGTTTTCTCTCTGTCATCTTCCAATATGCCCAAGGGGAGGAGTCGAGTGAAGTGACCACTGGGTGGCGCTGTTGATCCACCGACAGGCCACCCGGCGTCTTCCTTGGGGGGCCGCCCAGGGAACCTGCCCAGCGAGAGCACAAAGGTAGGATTTGAGAGGTGTGCACCAGGATGAGGTTCTTAATGAATCCACTTCCTCAGTGGAACACTCCTTTTGAGGCGTCCCCGCCATTTCCGGATGATTTCTGACTGTGGTCGACGGCTGAGTGCGGGTTGAGCAGGCGTTTACCCAAATCGGGCTCCGTGCAGAAGAGTAACTTCGTAAGTCACACGGGGCGGCAGTCCTTACGACATCACTTAGGAGATTAAAAATAAATTCAAGCACATGTCACTTCAAAGGGAGCACCAAAAGGACATCTGCATGATTTGATGCATTAATGAGAAAGAGCTGCTGGGCCTGGATTTGAACTGCAGAGAGAAAGATAGGATGTTACAGCTTGTAAGCTGCTAGTATTTCCAAAGGATTTATTATTTTTATTATTTAAATAAGGACGCACTTCCCTCCTCCCGCCCCCACGTCGACACTTGAATTCTTCTCTGCTTTGACTTGGGGAGATCTCGTTTGCACAGGGAGCCTGGAGACTTGTCTGCGAAATGCAACGAGGAGATTGCAGCCGGGGGAGGTGGCGCAAGGCGGCCCCACGTCTCCCAGGCCGGGCTTTATCAGCCCTGACCATCTGCGCAGCTGAAGCACCTACCCGTGGCCCGGCCTCAATCTGTAGGCTCTGGGGCACCACCCAAGAGTCATCCATCTCAGACTGATCTTTTGTTTCAGAGACCCTCCCCTGGCAGCCCCCGCCGCCTGCCCTCGCCTGAAATCACATGCGCTCCAGCCTCCTATCCCTGCTTCCTGGCTAATGGGGACGCAGGCCCTATCATTCTCGTTTTTCATGCCTTGTCAGGAGGCCTGAAAGGAGAGGAGAGCAGCTCAGGAGGAGTGGAGCATGGGCAGATGCCTTCATGAAAAATTTACGGGGAATAATAAGAGGCTGCTTCTCTTCCCTCCTCCAGCCAATGTCCCTCTAGGCTTGTTGCGCTGGCCACTGGAAGAATATTGGAAAATGCCCCTATCATTTCGAAGCACGTCTGGCTTCTGGTGGGCTAATGCAGGCTGTTTCATGCACTCGGCTGTCCTCCTGAGACTGGGTTGCAAATGTAGTTCAGGCGAAATTGATGAAGTATCAGTTAATCTGAGGCCAACAGTTTAGAAAGGTCACAGCTGTGAGGGCCTGCCAGGGTCTCAGAGAGACAGGGCTGAAAAAGAGTTAAACAGAAAGAGAAAGACAGAGAGAGAGAGAGGGAGAGTACTCAGTAAAAAGGAAGCATTCATCTTCTTCATAGTGGGATTTCTCCATTTTTATATTGCCTTCTTCTGACGACGCTCACTCTCCCAAGTTACTGGTCTGTATCAGAAGATGTGATGGCTTTTCTCACTTCTGTTTGTGCACAATTACACATCCCTCTGCAGAAATCCCAAACCCACATCACTGATGTTTCTCTCTCCCTAGGAAGGAAGGAGGAAAGAGCTGCTATTCCTAATTGAAACAGGCAGTTATATCTCCTGATGCAAATTTCCTTTTTTTAATTAGTACTCTGACTCATGTCTGCTCATTCTTACATTTCCTGCTACAGGAAGGTTTGTTGTCTAGGTAAATGGCATGCCTACAGATGGAGGGCTAGGAACTGCTCAGAACACATTTTCTGGGTATGCAATGGACTCTCTGGAAGGAGTTAAAGATAGATGCAAATTCGTGGTTATCCTTGCTCATTGTTTTATATAGGAAAATCCCAGGATTCCAGGACTCAGTAATCCTGAAATCTAGAAATAGCTGCCAATTTGGCCATGTTACATGTGCATCTGCTAAATTATGATATGGCTTTTAATATTAGCTTCACCTATAGTTGAGTTTTATAGGGAAGTGAGGCAGTATGGTCTCCAAAGTCAAACAGCCATGGCTTTCAGTTCTGGTGTACCCAGGCTTTGAGTAAGATTTTGTCATTATTGCCAGTTGCTTATAGGAAAATAGTGCAAGAGGTGGTATTCTCCTTTCAGTGATTAAACAGTTAGTAGATTGGAGTTGAGATTCTAACCCAGTTTTTTTCCACTTTTCTCCACATCCCCTTTTTGTTTAATAACAGAAATAAAATCCATAATACGGACGAAGATAGCAGCTAACATTTACTCAGCTTTTGTAATGTGTAGACAGTGCCAAGAATTATATATGCATAATCACATGAATTCTTTACAATAGACTTGTGAGAAAGATATTATTTTATTGTATTATTCACATTATTATCTCTGTTTAAATGAAAGGAAACTTGAACTTTAGCAAAGCAGGTGGCAAAATCCATTCCCCCCCTTTCTGTTTATATCTAAATTGATATTATCATCATATTCAGTAAGAAAAGGTATATTTATTAACAGAAAGTTGAGTGCTTTCCCCCAAAATTATATAGAGAACATGTACAAATACAGTACATTCCTTCTAGAAACAAAATTTTTTCTCAGAAACAGGAAATCGTTTTACATTCAGACATGCCCTAACTAGATTTATAGTGCATTGCAAGTTGATGAGCTGATTTAGGACTTTTACTTCTTGTCCCTAGAAATGGTGTTTTGCATGTTTTTGAACATACTCTCAGTCTATAGGCTGAAATATATGAAAGCAGAAGCGGCTAGTTTTGAGTCCATTGTGAGTATAGGATATGTATTGTTCTTTTTTATTTTATTAGAGAAGTTGTAGGCTTACAGAAAAAATGTGCAGAAAATGTAGAGTTCCCATATTACCACCTATACACATATATACACTGTCTTCTCTACTTTAACATTTCGCATTACTGTGCGACCATTGTTTCAAATGATGAAAAAAATTATTATAGTTATTATATTAACTATAGTCCAAAGTTTACTTTAGGGTTCACTGTTTGTGATGTATGGTGTTTATTATTTTTTAATTTTTATTTTACTAACATATATAGACACCAAATTTCCCCTTTTAACCACATTCAAATATAGGATTCAATGGTGTCAATTATATTCACAATGTTGTACCACTTGTACTTCCATACATTCCCAAAACTTTTCCATCACCCAAAAGACAAACTTTAAGTTAAGCATTTCTCCTCATCCCCTGCCCTACTTTTGCTCCTATAACCTGTATCCTAGCTTTTGAATCTATGAATATGCTTATTCTAATTATTTCATATCCGTGAGATCATACAATATTTGTTCTTTATGTATCTAAGTTCTGTCACTCAACTTGATGTCAACAAGTTGTCACATGCATGAGAACTTCATTCCTTTTCATTGCTAAATAATATTCCCATGTTTCTGTATACCACATTCATGTGTTGATGGACTCTTGAGTTGCTTCCATCTTCTGGCTATTGTGAATAATGCTGCTATAGACATTGGTGTGCAAATATTTGTTTGAATCCCTGTTTTCAATTCTTGTGGGTCTATACCTAGAAGTAAGATTGCTGGGTTATATGGTAATACCATACTTGCTGAGGAAGTGCCAAACTGTTTTCCATAGTGGCTGAACCATTTTACATTCCCACCAACAATGAACAAATGTTCCTGTTTTTCCACATCCTTCTCCAACACCTGGTATTTTCCATTTTTTTTTTAATGAAAAGAACCCATTCTAGTGGGTATGAAATGGTATCTCATTGTGATTTGCATTTCTGTATTGGCTAAAGATGTTGCGCATCTTTGCTTGTGCTTTCTGGCCATTTGTGTGTCTTCTTTGGAGAAATATCTTTTCAAGACTTTTGCCCATGCTTTAATTGGGGTTTTTGTCTTTTTTGTTGTTGAATTGTGGGATTTAATTATATATTC
Organism: Myrmecophaga tridactyla; assembly: GCA_004026745.1. Taxonomy (NCBI): domain Eukaryota; kingdom Metazoa; phylum Chordata; class Mammalia; order Pilosa; family Myrmecophagidae; genus Myrmecophaga; species Myrmecophaga tridactyla. Next base: position 27,223 of record PVIY010006942.1, read on the forward strand.
TGGATATTAAACCCTTATTGGTTATATGATTTCCAAATGTTTTCTCTCATTCTGTAGGTTGTCATTTTATTTTTATGATGAAGTCCTCAAATGCACAGAAGCTTTTTCACTTTGATGAAGTCTCATTTCTCTGTTTTCCTGTTGTTGTTTGTGCTTTTGATGTGAAGTCTAAGAAACCATTGCTTAACACATAGTCCTGGATATGATTCCCTATGTTTTCTTCTAGGAATTTTACAGTGTTAGTTCTTATTTAGATCTTCTACACATTTTGAGTTTATTTCTTGTGAACTGTGTGAGGTAGACCCACCTTCATTCTTCTGAATATGAATATGAATATCTAGTTTTTCCAGCACCATTTCTTGAAGAGACTGTTCTGTTTTATCTCATATTAGTGTGACTACCCCAGCCCTGTTTTGGTTGCTATTTGTATAGTACTCTTTTTTCATCCTTTAACTTTCAACCTTGTGTCTTTGGATTTTAGGTGTCCTCTAACAATATATAGGTGGGTCATGCTTTTGTCCACATTTCCAATCTCTGCCTCTTGAATGAAGAATTAATCCATTTAAAGGAACCACTGATAATGTAAGACTGTCTTCTGTCAGTTTGCTCTTTGGTCTTTGTAAGTTTTATACCTTTTTTATCTCTCAGTTCTTCCATTAATGCCTACTTTCTTATTTATTTTGTACTGTATCATTTTGATTCCTTTCTCATTTCTTTCTGCATATATTTTCCATGTTTAGTTTGTTACCATTGGGTTTAATGTAGCAACTTAAATCTATAAGAGTTTTTTTTAACCAACTTATCTTTAATAGCACACACATATACAGTGTTCCTGTACACCTCCATACCCCCACTTTTTTTGTTGTATTTGTTACACATTATCTCTTCGTGCAACCATAGATGTATCATCGTTGTTTATGCATTTGCATTTTAGAAATGTAGGAAGTAAAAAGTGGAGTTACAGATGAACAAATACAATGCAATAGTACTGATATTTATAATTAACCATACAGTTACCTTTACCAGAGTTCTTCATTTATTTATACTGCTTTGATCCACTGTCCAGTGTCCTTTCCTTTCAGTTTGAAGAACTCCCTTTGGCATTGCTTGTAGGGCATGTCTAGTGGTAATAACCCCCCTCATGTTTTGTTTACTTGGGAGTAATCTTTCTCATTTTTGAATGTCAGTCTCACCAGTTATAAAATTCTTGCTTGGCAATTGTTTTCTTTCAGCACTTTAAATATTTCATCACACTGCCTTCTTGTCTCCATGATTTCTGAGGAGAAATCGCTGTTTAATCTTATTGGGACTCCCTTGTTCATAACACATTGTTTTTCTCTTGTGGCTTAGAGAATTCTCTCCTTGTCCTTGGCATTTGATAGTTTGACTACTATTTGCCTGGGCCTATTTTCTTCAAGTTTTTCCTGTTTCTGTTGGCAGGGCATCTTGAATCTGCATATTTATGTCTTTGGTAAATTTAGAAAGTTTTCTGTCATTATTTCTTTGAATATTCCTTTTGCTTCTTTCTCCCTTTTCCTTCTGAGACTTCCATGAGTATTTTGGTACACTTGATGGTGTCCCACAGGCCTCCTAGGCTCTCTTTACTTTTTAAAATTATTTTTTCTTTCTGTTCCTCAGCTTGAATAATTTTAATCATCTTTTCTTCAAGATCATTTGTTCTTTTTCTGCCAGAAACCATCTGCTGTTGAAACCACCTAGAGAATTTTTAATTTCAGTTATTGTGTACTGTACCGCCAGTGTTTCTGCTTAGTACTTTTTTAAAATTTCTATCTCTTTATTGTTTTATTCTCCTGATATCTTTTTGTTCTTTCTATGTGTTTTCTTTCATTACTTTTAACATATTGAGAATCATTTTTTTAAAGTCTTTGCTTGGTGTGTTCAAAGTCTGGTCTTCTTTGTGGATGATTTCTGTTTTGTTCATATTTCTCCTTTGAATGAACCATCATTTCCTGTTTCTTTGACTTTTTAAATCCTTTTTTTTGCACACTGGACATTTTAATATTTTAAAGTGTTAAGCCCGGGGTATAGTTTCCTGAGTTGTCTGTTCTTAAGTTTGTATCCAAAGTGATATAACAGAAATTTCATTGAGTGCCAAGAGCTAACAAAAACAAACAACCCAATGCAAAAACACCTTTCACAGTCTTTGAGAACTGGCTGTGCATTGGCTGGTACTCTCAGAATTTAGCCTCCCATCAAGAAAATCAACCTCAGGCAAATTCACAGTGCACACGTGGTCCTCTCTATCTTATCTAAACCTGTCTTGTCTTAGACTTGTGCTTGCTCATGGCCTTTGGAGCTCCCCCTTTACAGAAATTCAAATACTCCTTCTCCTCCCTATGAAATAGAATTTCTCCACCTCCTGTGGACTGCATTTTATGACTTACAGCAGTCAATCTTTCGCCACAGGATACTCTGGCTTAATTGTTTCTTATATGGCTTAGCTATCCATGGGCTACTTCTGCCTGCAGAGCAAGTTCTGGGAGTACAAGCCAGAAATGAGTTTCTTAATTCAGGCTTTCAGGCTTCCCTTGGATAGACTGGCACTGACATCCATGTGCTCTAGTATACACACAGGGGCTACTTTGCTTTCTGGGGAACAGGACCAGGGGCCCACAGTGGGCCCACATTGTGCCAGAGACAGGATGTGGGAGAGGTGAGCAAGATACCACAAGCTTCTACTACCATTTTTAAAACTGTGTTTTCTTTATTCAACACATGCCCAGTTACTACAACCTTTACCCATTTTTTAGAGTTTTGAGGGATATGGCTCTGCCAGTTTTTGCTAGTTGTTCAAAGATTCTGTGGAGGAATGCCACCTTGGAGTGTCCCACACTACCATCTTGGTGGGCCAGATGTTCTGCAACAACTTTAATTGTTCTTAAGTACTTTGATTAGGAACATTCCCCACACTCCTCCTCAAATCTGGAAGACTGCTGAACTGTTCTGTGATCCCCTTCCCTATTCTATAAATACCTTCCAGGCAGTGAGCTGAGGTAATGGCAATGTCACCTCATTGCTTCCCGTCTCTTAGAAATTCCTGTACAATGCTGACTAATGCCCTGTATCTGCAAGCCATAGTTTCATAGAGGTTGCCTCTTATTTTGAAACTAAATCCAGTTTCACTCACTGCATTTTGGCCATTTTTTTTTATCTAACCAAAGTTGATCTCATGGAGCTTCTTTCTATCATTCACAGATACAACACACATACATTCTCTCTCCTTTGCCCTCTCTTTATCTCTTTAAAAGAGTGTTTTTTTAAATAAGTTAATGCATTATATTTAATATCAGTTCATTATTTGCCACATGAGCTTAAATGGAACTTAGCCTCTTGACAAGTGATTATATTTCGGTGGTCTCAATCTGCCCCTCAGGAGACATTTGGAAATGATTGGAGACATTTTTGGTTGTTTTTGGTATCTGGTGGATAAAGGCCAGAACCATTGCTAAACATCCTACAAATGCATAGAAGAATCCTACACATCCCCAGCTCTCCCTATCAAAGAATTTTGGAACCCAAAATCACAATAGTGCCAGAGTTGAGAAACCCCAATATCATTCCATTGTACAGAGAGAAAAGAAGAGTATCTAATGACTTAATTGCAAAGGCATGAAACAAGATACTTATTCTATTTTTTTTCTTTGTACATTAATCTGGAATATGATTACATAGGCTTCAGATACTGGGTTCTTACACTGATTTTTTGCATGACATGGGAAGGTTTTTGGTCTCGGTTTCCTTGTTTGTAAAAGAAAGATTTGATCTAGTTATATCAGTGTCAAAAACCAGAGATGCAGTGTGGTACCTGATAAAAATGGAGGAGGAAAGAAATCTGTTTATCCAGAGACCTCTGTGGAATGGACATTTCATGTAGTGAACTTCTATTAGTCCATTGTCTGACAATTGCTTGACAGAGACAGGCCAGTCGTTTTCATGCTCTCTGATATTTCAATTAGATCCAGGGTCAGAGAGCCTCTTTCTCACTGGTGGGGAAGCTGGGAAGGAGAAGATATAAATAATTAAATATGGTATTCCATATGGAAGTCTATGTGACTTAAAAGTCCATATAAGTTCTCCTGTACCCCAATTGTTTCCTGAAATCTTTGTGTTCTTTCAACTTCAATACATAGTTGCATGGAAAAAGGAATCTGTAAATGGCATCTAAAAGCAAGTTACTAAATGTTGGTGTTAAAATCCAAACCATTAACACATTGTATACTTATTTCTGACCCTGTAGCACACGTCAATGTGCAGCTACCAAGAGAGTGAACTGTCACCTGGCTAGTGGGAATGAATTTCTTATTGAGCGTGAGAAGCAAATTGACTGCTCATGACCAAAGAGAGGTTCTGCATGTGATTTCACTACATACACCCCATTTGATTATGTTTAAAAGTTGTATTCCTCCCTAAGGTCTTTCAGATGACCCTTGTAGGACCGCTGTAGTATTTCTAAAGAATCAAGAGCAAGACAGGTTCTATGCAATTTTTTCAAAGAGGAGGTGGCTTTTGGAAAACCCCAACATTGCTTCAAGAAGCTGCACTGGATAAGGAGGGCTCTGACAATGTTTCTAGAACATAGTGTTGTCTTGTTGCCACTTGACAGTGATTTCGGGATAGGATGAATAATACTATGATGATGGCACATGTTCTTCCTTGACTCTGCTACATATTTAGACATAATGTTTGTTAATTGCATAGTTATTTTTTCAATCAGTAAAAGTGAGTTCCTAACTTCAGTTAGGTTTTTGTTTTACAGAACTCTTTTGAAAAGGGTAACAAATTAGAAGACATGAGAGTAACTCCTAAAAATAGAAAATATTAGAATTAGTTATATCTTGTGCCAGTGATTCTCAAAGTGTGGCCACTGGACCAGTAACATTAGCATCACCTGAAGACTTGTTAAAAATGCAAATTGTCACCCCTTTCCCAGACCTACCTTTCAATATTAGAACCTCTCCAACTGTCTCAATGCATAGCACATCTAGTTTTTTATTTACTTGATTTCCGCTTCATTTTTGCAAGGATACATTTAGAAGATCAGTAAGATACAGTTAGAGAAGAAAAAGACAAGCAAGCCAATTGTACATGAAGAGTCTTAAACTCCTGTGACTTTGTGTTCATCACATCATAAAATAGTCTGAAAGAAACTTTTTAAAATTTGAATTTAGACAGACAATCCAACTTCCATAATGAATACGTTGCTTTTATACTCCACTCATTATGTCATATTTATCATAAAGGAGGTTTTTAGATGATTTCATAAACATGGGTTCTCTTCTAGCTTACTCCAATTTAACAAGTGTTTGAAAGCCATCTCAGACGAAAAGTGGAGTTTGGGACCAAGTCAGGTGCAGGAATTCTGAGGTTGTACAGGTCTGTTAGATGCTGCTTTTAGATTACAGTGATACTAAAACAGGAAGGGAAAAGGAGCCTCAAAGGCCAGGTTCATTGACCTGAAGACATTTCAGAGAGGACAGTGCTACTCTAACCATGCTGGCCCTAGTAGGAAGTGTGGGTCAAAGCTTTCTTCTGCAGAGATGATTTCTAATGAACATGGCCACTTCATTCATAAAGTTAATTTGTCACTTGTCATCAGTATTAGTCTAAAATATGAAGCCTAAAATAGAAATCTCCAAGGTATCAGTAATCAGAGGAAAAAATTATAGGTAATATTTGAATGCTTTGTAATGAAAAGGCTAATTTGGAAGGTACAAGTCATCAGACAGGCATGTTGGTGCGATTGATTTTGTTCCGGGATACATACCAGAGACCTTTCAATTCAAGAATCATGGTTTCTAAAACTCAAAAGATATCTTTAAGGCAGTGATTTCCTAAAAAACAAAAAACAAAAGTAAACAGCTTCACAATATAATTTGCATGTGAATGAAGGCGGAAAATACTTTAGCCAATATTACTAAGTTGTAATTGAAGATACCCATTTTAGGGAGTAAATTGTTAACATGTGTTCAGGGGTGATAAGAATTGTGCTTATTCTCTGACTCCCATATGTACATAAATTACAGAATAGTCAGGTATTGACATGTAAATCAGTGGCAGAGCAAATTCAGTTGCCATTATGGGCTCATTTACATGTCAATGCCTGGCATGCTTTTCCAGACCAGAGCTGTTGGATTACTTTGCTCTTGTCTGAGCTCTAAGAACAAATAAAAACAAATAGACATACTTGTGCATCTAGAATTTTTTTCTATGTCTGTCTCAGATATCTGTGTGTATTTTTTAATTGATGAGAATATGTGAATCCTGGAACTCTTTTCTCATTTTATAGGGTATTTTATGTAACAGAGAATGTAATAAAGGTTTACCATTGGGTAGCAATGTGAACTAATTAACAAAATTGCATAGAAGGCCCCTGGTAAAATGTTTTTACATTTTATTTATCTAGGCTGAAGGAAAATATCTAAATCACTTCAATTAGGCTGATTCTTTTTAAGTCAAATCTTACGTCCCTACTCTATCTAACCCAATTAAGTCAAGGAAGAACCTTGGTTGGATGTTGCCTTCTCCTCCACTGTTCCCGGAGAAGGACATCTATTCTCCAGCTGGAATAATTGTCACTATTAAAATTTATTTGGTAGCAAGAGAGAAAACTGAATTTGTCCTTTAATTGGACAAGCATTTGTCGACAGGATAATGTATTCACTAGCTGTCTGAAGTGGACATCTGTTGTTTTCCTCGGCCCAGCATCCCTTCCCTCCTTTTTCTGGAAAAAAAAAAAAAACCTTCTTCTTTTGCAGAATGGTTTCTCCCCTACTCCATTTTAATCCAGGATTCCCCAATTCTTGATTTCTGTTTTCCTGGCCAAAGAGATTAACATAAGGGTGGGTATATGACCTGGGGGAGGCTGTCTCTTGAATTTTATATGTAGATTTTGAAAGACTGTCTCTTTAATCTAATGTCACTAAACTGAGATGTTGGGAGCCTGAATCTGTCTGACATCATACATCACTCTCCCCTGCCACACCCAGAAAGAGCGTCTGTATAATCGGAAAATAATTATATGAAATGAAAGAACTAAAGCAGAAAGATGCACAGAGAGAATTCTGCCTATATCATTTGAGTCCCTGGACTCTATGAAGCCAGCACCAACCTTGAACTTCTTACTTAATGTGAGCGCATAAATTCTCCTTTTTTGCTTAAGCTAATTTGAGTAGTTTCTGGCATTTCTACAGAAAGAGTTTAGAATAATACCCTGTCTTAGGATATCATTTATCTTTGCGTATTTCATATTTATGATAGACAATTTATATCAAATCATTAATTTTAAACCAATGACAACTTCCTCCCCCCCCAATTCTTTCAATCTCTTCTTCCTTTTCCTCAGAATGGGCACCAGAATATTGCCCTTAAATATCACCGGAATTCAACCAATTTAAGCCCATCTGCTCAGAAATATGTATATTTTTTATCTGAAAGATTTTAAAGACAATGGAGTCACTGGCTTAACCAGTATTATGAAACAAAGCACAGCCTATGAAATAATTAACTTATGAACTGTATTAATGCAAAGAGTAAAACGTTATTGTGAGATTTGACTGTTATTAATTGGTATTGTGCCCTGCCTGGCCCGAGCCACTGCTTTCAACTGTAAGTTCCCAAAGGGAAATCTAAACACAAAGGTGGTGAAGAATGCAATTTAGCATTTTATTATTAGCTACAGCCTTGGCTCCAAACTTTGGTACAGGAGCCTATGAAACGGGGCAGGAGGCCAGATCATGTGGACGGTTTTATTTTCCTTTCGTTCGTTTAAAAAAAATGCCAAAAATTGAGCACTCACCACTAGGAATTTTTGCCATGCTCAGTTTAGAAATGGACATTTTTACTTTGAATGCTGCTTATTATATGCTTTTGAAAGTGGAACCTAAGTTGCATTTTGTAAATCGAATATTTTCCTTCAAAAGGGATTATAACATTTGCAGTCATTCATGAAAATGTTCTGTATCTTGTTAGGGTTTTGTTCATAAGGCAATATAAATTTGTCAAACTGACCGAACTACACTTACTATCTGGGAGTTTATTGTAGGCAAATCACATCTTAATTGAAAAATAGAGAGAAAGAGAGAGATAACTGCATAATTAGAAGCATTGTCTCCTCACATTCTGCAAGTATATGTATTAAATGCTTTCTAGTGTGCTCTTTTAATAAGTTCTCTCCCATAGCTCCCTACCCTGGCAATAGAGGGAGGATTCCATCTGAGGGTCACTTAGATAGTTGAGTCTTGACTTCTGTCTTTAGAATTTCATTCTCCTCTTGCGAATATCTTTTAAATTATTGCTTCATGAAAGTGTTACAGTACATACGGCTCATATTTATGTCTCAGCAAGATTTCACACTAATACAGAGCATATATTAGGGAGTTTTAAAAGAGGAAATATTCTGCAGGGATTTCAGGATTATAAATTGTATTGCTTTCATTAAAAATGTATTTTCATTTTGGTTTTCCTTTCTTTTTTAATATAAGCATCGCTCTTGTGAACCTTCCATTCTCTCTCTTTAAAAATCTATTAGGTAAGTCTACCTGGTAATTATTTATAGCCTCTGCTGTCCTGAGACAAATTTTTCCTTCCCTTATTTGTTATGTGGGTGCTATGTACTTTTTATACTTATATGCAATGTTAATGTAAATCTAACAAATGACTCTTCCCATAGCCCCAGTGCCTTAGATGTCCAAGAAAGCCAAGTACCTGCTGTGCTATGGATGATTGCTAAGATCTAGGAACGTGAATGCTCACAAGCAAAATATAGAGGGGACTTCAGAGAACTAATCTTCCTAAATGGGGATCAGATTGATGAATTCATTCTATGGCAACCATGATGGCAAATGTGGGGACAGTTCTGAAACTGGAGGGATATTAGAAAGTAATGTGAAGAAGGAAGGAGATTCTTTGAAAGTATTGACATCCTGGATAAATATGTCTACCTTTGTGAAAGATGTGAGGCTTTGCATTGCCTGCCTCCTAAGCTTCTCTTCGGTTCACCAGAATGAGAATATATTGCAAGCTGGCAAACATATTTTCCTAATCTTGAAGGGTTTCTTTACAGTACAGACACACTGACTCTGGAAGGGTCCAGGGTAGAATACAAGGGTCCAAACTGTGAATAATACATCCATGACTAGCAAACATCCACAGTAAGAACAAAAAGTTTATTTTTTCTTTAATGGATAAAACCATCTAGTTCATAGGTATTGAAAGAATCTAATACTTTATTCAATCAGCAGAATAAAATCATTCTAAAGGAGATTCTGAAAGACACTTGTGATAAGAATGATCTTAAATTTGAATATTTGTTGGTGATAAAGTGGGCAAAGCACTGAACTGAAGACAAGAGTCTTAGATCTTTCAAGACTAAACTATGTAACTTAGACTAAGTTATTTATTTTTTGCTCTTGGCCCTATTTTTTCCATAGCTTTCATAATTCCATATAGTTCTGATTTACCTCTTCTTTCTTTGATAGCTTCTCCATCTCCTTTGCTCTTTCCTCTTCTTTTTCTCCACTCCTAAAGGATGCTGTGCTCACAGTAGTATTCGAGCCTCTTTTTTATCCCTGTCTACCTCTCCTTGTAGTGATCTCATACAACTCTATAGCTTTAGGCTGATTGGATGGAATCAGGTTCTGATGACTCTCACATTTATCTCTCCAGTTCCCACCCTTAAATTCCAGACCCCTATCTTCAGCACGCTTCTTGGTACCTCCCCTTGAGTATCTGAGATCAACATCCAGCCAGTTTCCTAGGCCTCAAATTCAACAATCACCTTTAGTCTTTCTTGCCTTTTCATCATCATGTCCAATCCAAAACCAATTTCTGCTCCCTGTACTGTCAAAATTCATCCCATATTAAATGTGTAGGTCACTTCCACTGCTAGCATCACTGCAAAAGTCACTATTATCTCTTGCCTGGATGGCTGCAGTAGCACTGTATTCAGATTTAAGCCCAAGGCCTTCCTGTGACTGGCGAGTGTGTATCCCCAGCACCCCTCTCATTAGTGGTTAATATGTGTTGAGTGTATATTAGTATGATATGCTGGCCACTATGCCCACTTTCCATACATCTACTTATTTTATCCTCATACACACATATACACACACATAAAAACAAATGGAAAAAAATACACAAAAAAACAAATTTAAGTTTAATTAGTTAGGGCCTCAACAGGAAATGAGGGCTTGCTCAAATCAGGAGTGTTTATTTACAAAGGGATTCATTATAAATCTGTGGGTGTGGTGTAGGGATCCACAAAGGACATTGCAGGATCCCAAGTCTAGAAGCAGCTGAGCAGCCACCACACTGGAAGGGCAAAGGGAGAAAGACAAGGAGAGAGAGTCGTTCCATGTAGGCTGCTTTGAGTAGAGCTGTTACTGTTTGTGAAGGGACTGATTTAGCTCAAGGTAGACGAGCAAGGAAAGAGCCAGGGGAGCAGGTATCAGGCATCACACTCCTCGCTCTGTCTGATCTACCAACTCCAACCAGAAGCCAGGGGACCTAAGGGTCAAGTTAGGATCATTCACATGAGCTGACCTGGAATGGAAAGCAGAGTGGGGAAATGAGTGGATCTGGAGGGGCAAATGGGAGGTATCCCTCACACCCATTTTAGAGATGAGGAAACTGAGAGAGAGAAAATTTAAGTCAGTTGTTAATTGCATGTAACAAATTTTTTGGAGTTAGGGTAAGAACCTGGCCAGTTTATGGATGTTGCACCATCCATGGTACCTGTCCACATTTGGCTAAATATTATAACAAAGAGAAAGAGACTGAATGGTGACAGGACTGAACGGTGACAGAAGAGCTGTTCTCCCAAGGCATATCAGTAGATGCTGAGTGAGAGTCAGAAACAGAGATGGGAGATGAAGAAATAAGTGAATGTTCCCTTCCAGGAGAATTACAGTACTTGAAATGTAAATGGTGATAAATAGAAGCAAAGGGGGCATGGGCTGGCTTGCATCTCTAATGCAGTGGTAGAGGCCCCCTATCAACCCCAACTCACCACTGCCCTAAAGAAAAGGTGATGAGAAAGAAAAAATGTATTCCATGGCCTCCTCTGCTAGCCACTAAGTCACTAATTGCCATTCTTCATTGCTCCGAGCCATAGTGTTTGTGGCCAAGGGAAAAAAAGCTGTAGAGTAGAAGGCGGGGCCTGATGGGCGGTCAGGACTGAGTTAATCTTGAACAGATAGTAGCAGTGACAACTGGTTTACTCCTTGTAGGAGTGACTGTATGACATTACAGGACATATGCAAATCCAACTGGTAGCAAGGCGGAAATTTCTTATGATGATTTGAGATTTTAACATATTTACATTTCTTTAAACAGATTTAAATCTCACCAACAAAACCTTCAACCACACACAGTGTTAATAAAATTATATCCCAGTGACAAATTAAAGATGGATTTTGATCAAATAGTTCTAAATAATTCTCTTTTATGGCCCAGTATATGATGCAATTGCTTTTTATGATTTATCTGGGTAAATATTACCCCAAGCTCCTAGAACTTAACTTCCAAAATCAAAATTTAATTAAAAAAAAACTTTTACTTTCTATGACCAGGGGTGTCCAATAAAAATTTTCACCCTTATAAATCTAAAAGGCAACAATGAAAATTTTGTGGAAATGCTTGCCTTCCCAGGCTCATTTTACTAGTATTTATTCCATAATGAAAAGAAAATGTCATGCTCCTTTAAAACAAATAATCTCTCTGCATATTTTTATTTTGTTCCTGAGCCTGTTTGTTTAGATCAAAGGGGTTTCTAATAAGCTGTGTTTGATATGAATATTTGGAGGGATCAATCCATCTTACTTTCTGCAATAAAGTTCTATACATGTTGTTTCCCCCTTCTGTATAAAGCAATTTAGGCATTTTCCTTGTGTAATCAATAAAATGAAATTTAAAAAAGAGAAAGGAATTACTAAGATGTCTTTATTCAGCTGCTGCAGGCAGATGACTTTTTTTTTTTAATATATAGAAAGAGAACATTCCTGGATATGGATTTCATTAATTTCAAATAGCAAATGCATGTATTTTTAAAAGGAAAAAAATAACATCACCACCCAAGCCAACAACACTATAGCACTAGGTTATTTATAAGATCATAAATCTTGTTATTCCAATGAGCATCGGATAATATAATATAAGGTGTTATTGCTACTTAAGTTATAAAAGGATGCATACATGAGCATGCATGGGAATTGTCAGAGAATATTAGATGCATGGCATCTGTTTCCTTTTTTTCTTAACAAATTCAATATATTTTAAGATTTCAAAGGGATAAAATGCAAAAATGGCTCATATTTCAAGGACAATGCCTCTGTTGACTGAAGAAGCTTCCATTTTTATTGCAACTGTGGTTCTTTTTTTTTCCGTAAACTTTTTCCATCCCAAGCTGATGCATGGATATATTTATAGTTCAGTTTCATTTAACTATGTTCATTTGTACTGATCTGTGACAGATTTATATGATCATAGATTCTTGCTGTCACTGTTGTATTATTTATATTTCTATAAATTAAGGCCATTATTATCAAAGATGGCCCCTGACAAAAAGATGCGGTAGTTGGAAATAGCATTTAATATTTCCTTAGCCCTGATGAATTCCCTATGGATTACATCCTAAGAATCTTTCTTTGCAGACTGAGAAATCATTGTATTTGCTGGAAAAAAGGAGGTCTTGAGTAATAATAATAATAAGTCACTAATGAAAGACAAAAATTTCAGGGCTATTTGTAGACACTGGTTTTTAATCTTCCTAATGATAGTACTGACGATAAATAGATGAGAGAGGTAATACATGGCTGATAACACCAACAAACCAGGCTTTGCTCCCCCCCCACTGCATGCAATTAGCCTCTAGGACAGATTTGCATCACGCATTTTAAATCTTCCTTTATCTCTGTATTGGAGTAGTATAACTCCACCAAGTGATTTTTAAGCAAGGGTTTATGACAGATGCAGTACATGAGAAACTTTATCTTTCTGGAACCAATAAAACAATCCAACTTAATTGGTGACTTCAGCATAAAAAGATTTATTTGTGACTCTAGTATACTGAAAATTAATAATCAGATTTAAAGGATAGACATAGCAAAGACCAGGGAAGATGGTTGCCTTGGACTGCTTTAAAAAAATCTCTTTATAGAGCCAATCCAATTGTAAAAGCTAGACAGAGTTTTCTCACGTTCTAGCAGTGTGATTGTGGACAAGGTATAGAGCTTAAATTTATTAAATTATATTAATGTGGATTAAATTAATATTGCTAAATTACATTAAAGTCCAGTCTTCTGTCTCACGTATAGTATTGCAGGGTACACCTATTAGGTGAAAGTTACAATACTCAACAGTGCAACAATTAGATATGCAAACATGAAACTTGTAGTGTGTGTTTCCTTATAATCATATCCTAAGAAAGGAATCTCTACATTATCTGCATTGGTGTCTTTTCCTGTTCAGGTTAACTTGCTTGAACAATGGTTCATAAACACTCAGCAACATTCTGTGGGTATAAATATTGAAAAGATCTCAACTCCATAAATAAGAAAAAAATACCCCAATTAAAAGAAAAACCCAAAAATCATTACATAGATTTTCAAACATACTAAGCATCATGCTCCAAATGGATCAAACTGCTTTGAGTCAAAAAAGAAAGAACTGTTGATGGTACAGGTGCTTCGTGGCTGAGAGACCCAGTGAAATGAAGGGAAATATTAGGGGCTTTGGAATCAGATACAACTGCACCCAAAACCCAGCTCTACTGGGACATCTTTGGGAAATGTTACTTAGGTTTCCCAAGTCTTGGTTTCCTCCTTCAATGGAAACCGATGGCTGTGGTGAGGGTTGAATGAAAGCCCATCAGTCGCAGGCACCAATGAATCACTGAGCTTGTACTGGGTTCCATTCTCCTGGGACTTTTCTCCCCAATCTATGACACCTCACTTTTTGAGGGCTCTTGGCACTATGTAAGAATGAAAAGGATTTTAATAATGCACAGAAAATGAAATGATCAAAAGGTAAGGGAGATCCAGTGTGCATTAGAAAGTTGCCACTTGTTTTATCTCTTCTTGGTTCTATTCATGGCTACCATCTTTGTCATCTCAGTTGTTCCTTGCACTCAGAGTGCAATGAGTGCTATCTGGGGAAGGAGACCCAGAGTGACAAGTCTCTTTGTCACAGAAAAGAGTCCAGATTGGGTCCAGATTCTCACTCAGGAATTAAGAGAAGTATTGAAATTTGTGTTGAAAAGTTCTCTTTGTGGAAAGCTGGACCCATCCATAGAGGCTGGAAACTCATTGTTTTGAAACACTGGCAAAATACATAGAGATCCCCTTGCCTCCCCCCCACCACCCCGAGATTTGCTCCTCAACTTCCAAGGGGTCACCTCTTCTTAGCAATTTCTATTCTGATGAGATGTAGGAAATTACTCATATTCAATGGTTTTTGAGCTACAAAAATAGCCATTTCATTCCCTTCAGCCTACATTTGAAGTGTTGAAATATCTTGAGAAATAGTCCTTATGATATCTTTTCATATTTAAGTGGAAATTATGTTTTCATCTTACATTTATTCATGATTTAGTTTGTGAGTCAAGATAAGTTAGAGTTTCACTCTCTGGGATATAAATAGTAGTTAGCCAACAGAGGTTAGTAGAAAATATGTAGATAATGTAAGACTCACATTTAAGGGTTAGGTTTTGAAGGACGGGTAAGTCAGAAGTGAAAAGATCAGTCATGTCCAAGTATATATGTATATGTACACATCATCTACATCCATACCTATGCCTATATAATGTCAATAATTCCATTGCTCTGTATATTCCTAGTCAGTGGATAATATTGAAGAATGGGAATTTGTTTGTATAAGCTGATGTGGAATTTTCATTATAAGAATACAGAGGGCCTAGTGGATCCTTGTGGGTTAAATTGATATGCAAAACCATGTAGTTAGTGAGGGCTTGGGAGCAAACCATCTGGTTTGCACCTATCTTGGTTCAAAAATATGATCTTGCAAAAAATTTGCAAGATATTCTAGTTCAGGCCCACTGGGGTAAAGATAACCTGAGATCAAGCATATGGTACCAGGCTAATCTTAGAAAACTAATTTGATCATGACAACCCTCCAAATTTTCAACAACTAAACCTATCTCCCACCTTGTCTTACTTTCGACTCTCCCTGGGGCTGTCCACGGAAATGCCCTTGGGCATTTTCTGTCCAACTCTGCCTCCTATTTTGTCTCAGAATGATTCAGGAACACCCTGGGCTCTGCTGCTCCCACTCTGGTCTGGTCTTCGCACCTTTGCCCCATCCATACTTGATCTTTCAAGGGTTTGTAATTCAGTTTGACCAATCAGGCTCCAGTGTGGTTTTACCCCTGGCTTTTATTACCATCCCGTGATGCCTCTGGGGTGTCAATCACTCAGCCCCTGCCCTGTGCTTCCTCCTGCCCCCACGGGAAGTGACAGAAATTGGAACGTATCTGGAGCAGATGGAATATCAATTGATAATTCTCTTTACTGTCATCCTTCACTTAAAATGGTTGCTATTACTTTTGATGTGGACATTTGGAAATGACCTGTTTTGTAAGCTGAATTCACTCAAGCTTTCTGATATTTGAAGTTTTCTTTTCTGATATGTGTCCCATTTCCAACAAGGAACTTACACATAGAAGAACCAAAAGGAAAATAACCTTTTACAATATTACAAATCCATCCTCAATTTTCCTTCTTTTTTGAAAAATAAATTGCTTAATGA
>PVIY010006942.1:43102-84829 GCA_004026745.1 Myrmecophaga tridactyla
GGCAATTTTCTCCCTGGGGATAAATTTCATACTTTTCATCACGATTTCAGAGCAACCTATGACCCTCATTGTTTAAAACCACTAATGTGACACTTTGGACTTACAGACAAGGACTTCATGACTCAGAAAAATAAGGTCCAGTGGTGAGTTAATGTCAAGATCAGATATAGGACTAGGGTATTATTACTTGTCAATGTGCCATTTATCTAAGGAAGTGTGCCCTAGTGGAAATAAATATATATAGCATCTGGGGTAGAACCATCTTTGCTTTGTCTTCTCCACTTTAGCTGGGGAACTTTGGACAAGTTCATCTTAAACCTTAGTTCCAGCATCTTTATTTTGTAAAATGAAGATAATAATGATAATATCTGCATTAAAGAGTTGTTGTGAGGATCAAAAAATAAGCTCTTTGTGAAAACAAACTATAAGCTCTTAAGCCTACGGTAAATATTTATGAATCATCTTGGCAGTTTTCAAACCCAGTTATGAGAAATCTGAGGCTCAAAATGTTACATAATGAGGATGTATGTCTGCAACTTCTGACCCACAGCCTTTTGCAGCTGGGGCAAAGTTTTCCCTGTTTATTTAATTTCCTTCTATTTTCTAAGGAACTGGTATTGCTCATTTCATTAAAGAGAGCAGAGAAAGGATTCTGGCACACAAACACTCTTTAACATGTGTTTTTTGTCCTTATCTTATTGACTCAACATGCAGATATCTCTGCCAGAAATGTCCAATTGCACCTTTGTCTGAAGAAGATTTTATATTGATCTTAATCTAATTAGCTAGTTTGAACTATGGCTTGTGTCATGATTCATGTCTTGCTCTAATTAGCTACTGTAGTTCGAGCAGCATGGATCGGAAATCATAATTGCTGGTAGGCAGAAGGCTTGCCTGTCAGGATCTGCGTGCTAGGTGGAGACATTTCTAAATATTGCAAATCATTGACGGCTTAAAATATGTTTGCTAAATCAGCTCCAAATTCTTTAGGAATGCCGTTGGATTTGAGGTTAGATATAAACAGGAGCTCAAATCTTGGCTTAGCCACTCCCTAGCTGTATGACCTTAGGCGAGTTACTTAATCTCTCTCAACCTCTATTTGCTCCTCTGCAAAATATTCGTGGCTCTGATGATTAAATGAGAAAATGCCTAAGTAGGTAGTAACATACAGATATAGCACTAGCATAGTATTTGGCACACAACCCCTCATGTATTCTACCTCCGAGTTCGGCTGAGAAAACAGATTTTCTCCTCCTCAGTATAATTTCCCACTCAGAAACAGTGATTTTCTTTCTTCATTCATTCGTTCATCCATTCATTCATTTGATTTTGGCTCTCACACAAGATTCCCTGAAATTGTAATTGCCAACAGTATTAGGAAAGGCTAAACACAGGGTCCAGCATCTGATAACGTTTCAAGAGTAGAAGTGAGTTATGAACTAGATTGTGCAGAATGAAAGTGAAACCACAGAAATGTTAAAAGCCTAGAATTTGGAGAAACAGTCAAAACACAAGTGTGCAGATGGGTAAGCAGGTAAACTTCAGTCAGTGGAAGAAGCTTGGAGCAAAACGCCTAGGGGCTGACTAAGAGACAGGTCTAGGGTCACTAGATACCTCCAATTCCTTCCAGGTTGGCAAGGTGCCACTGATCTCAGAGGCTTTGCAACACTCTGGAGAACTTTAGTGACTTTGTTGTTATTTGTTACAATTCACCTAGAGCATTTAGCTTTAATTCATTTTTCCAGCTCTACTTCTCTGCCCAGGGACCAAGGGTCTTCCAGTTAATTAATGGTTATTGCTGCCCTTTGAAATTCAGATGAGCCTTCCAGGAGATTGCTTCTATAGAAATATAGAAAACTCTCTCTCTCTTTCTCTCTCCTATATTGCCTTATTATCAGGTCTTGAAAATAGCAGGTTGACATTTATTTTCTACTTTCAAAGATTGTTTTTGAACTGTGGTTTGCTTTCTTATGGAACCCTGAAGATTTTGCATATGTGAGAAGATGTTTTTAGAGCTGCATTTTTAATATTAGCAAATTCTGTTAACTGAGACCATAGCTATTAACTTGTCATCAAAACTCCTGTATTGAAATGCAGATTCATCTTCGCCTGTGGATGCATGATGCACTTAATTGTACTAATTTTAAGGAAATATCAATTAATTTTAATTAATTTTAAGGAAATGTCCATGTTTTTAGCTTAAGATCATATTTAGAACCAACATTAATATCATATTCCTTAACTATACCCTCATTGCCCAAAGATTAAAAAAATACACAAAAATTTTGGCATTGTTGAATTTATGGGATATAATGAATTGCTAAAAACACAATCAAAGATACATAAGCTGACATTTTACAAAATGTTAACCCGTTTTGACACAGCTTCAACTGACTTCCATAAAATTCAGAGCTAGGAAAGCTATAGAGCCAAATTAAAATCACAGTTATTCCAAATTGCAAATGAACCTTCTTTTCTGTAATCTATGTTAACTCTATTTTTCCTACAAATTGCTTATATGTTCTATATGACATCTTCTGAAAAGCCTTATTCACACTAAGGTTTTAGGAATTGAAACTTATAGGAGTGAAACGTCTACAATTGGAACTTATAGGAGCTCACCTGCTCCCAAGAAGCTTCCCCAGTTTGCTTCCGTGTACTCAAAATTGCCACTATAAATATCCATTTTCATGTTATCACATTGTCTCCAGAGGGTCACAGACATATTAACACATTAAAACCCAGGGACCATCAAATTAGTTAGGAGTTTGGATCAGGACAAGTAGAAAGAGTATAATGTCTAAATCCCTTTTCACCTGACATCCTATGGAATGGTAAAAATATATTAAATAAAGAATATTCAAGCATTGGAAAATAAGAAAGGATGACTGTTGGTATAGTAGAAGTTCTGAAGAACCCTAGAAACTGGGTAACAAAAGGGATTGGATTTACAGAAAAAAAAAACCCAACAAAAACAAACCACAGTTCAAAACACACAGCACTTGTGTTTATCATGCTTTATGTTGAAAATGACTATATAAATGCTCAAAGCACTTCAGTGTAACCTCTTGGTACAGGATATGTGCTCCTTTCATGCTTGTTTCTCTCCTTTATTTCATAATCCCTCACTTGGTACCTTGACAAAGGCCCCAGGTGCTCCAAAATGTTGGGAGAAATGAAGAGAAAAAACACTACTTCAAATTTTTGTTGTTAAAGTAGCCCTGAATACTGGTCTCAGCTCTTATCCCCTGGAAACTAACTGTGTAATGAGTTGTCCCCCAAGTCCAACTTAGCTCTAGTCATGAGTCTGTACTTTCCTAAGTATTTCTTAAAATACTGGTTGGCTGCTGGGATTTTTGTGTGACATGCCATTTAGATTCCAAAAGCTAATGAAAAAGTGCAACAGAGGGTTCTGTAATCGTAGGGGCTAAACACACTTTGTAAATGGTATCAATAATCTCTGTTGTTTTTAAAAAAATCTGACATGGTTCCATGTATTCTATGTAATCTCCATTAGTGTGAAAAAAAAAACGCATCACTGGTGTCCAAGAGACAACCAATTTACCTGCATTTGCATATGACTGATCATGTGCTAGTCAAGGAAACACAAATTAACCACTGCTAGAGGAAGACTAATCTTCCCTCTCTAACTGCAAAGACTAGAAGTTGCATAGAGATTTTGATATCAAAGTATCCCAATATCAACTCATCCTTCCTCCAAGTTCAAGTATCTTCCCTGACATATGTATAAGCATCTTGCCTGCAGGCATGTTCCTGATTTCAGCATTGTACCACCCAGCTGTCCATCTGGATGGGATGAGCTGGTTGGTGCTATGGGCACCTTGTTTATTTACTAATTTAACACTTACCATTTTATATTGGAATTATTTTTGATATATTTATGTACTGCAATGCACTGTGAACGCCAATAGGTTTGCACCCACAGGAATGGATGAGAAGAACATGGCCTTCTCTGAGGTACATAATAGCTTCAAGCCAGCTCACGTATCATTACAAATTTCCAAAATTTCTTAATAATTTTATTATATTTTATGGTAGTTTTAAATATTTTTTTCTCTTGCTGCATTATTCCATGCTGATTTCGATTGCTATTAACTCATTTTGCAATTTGGAAGATTTAAATATTATTTGAAATTCTACTAGTAGTTATTTTTAAGCTTCTCAAAAAATTCTTGAAACTGTATTCCCATAATTATTAAAGTTCATGATTGTTCTAATTTGCTAGCTGCCAGAATATAATATACCCAAAATGGAATGGCTTTTAAAAAAGAGGAATTTAATAAGCTGCAGGTTTATAGTTCTAAGGTCGAGAAAATATCCCAATTAAAGCAAGTCTATAGAAATATCCAAATTAAGGCACCAGCAAGAGCTTACCTTCACTCAAGAAAGGCCGATGAAGTTTGGGTTTTCTCTCACAGCTGGAAGGGCACATGGCAAACATGGTGAGGTCTGCTAGCTTTCTTTCCAGGCTTCTTGTTTTAAGAAGCTCTCCTGGGGTGTTTTCCTTCTTCATCTCAAAAGGTCTCTGGCTGGTGGATTCTGTGCTTCTCTCCAAAATGTTTCCTCTTTTAAAGGATTCCAGTAAACTAATCAAGACCCACCTGGAATGGGTGGAGTCACATCTCCCTCTAATCAAAAGTTAATACCCGCGTTCAGTGAGTCACATCTCAGTGAGAACAATTAAAAAGCACCCAGCCAGCAATACTGAATGAGAATTAAAGGATGTGGCTTTTCTGGGGTCCACCAGAGATTCAAACCGGCACAACCATTAAACCTTACTTTGATTTCCCTAACAATAAGACAAGGAATTGGACAGCTTTATACTTCTTCACTCTATTTACAAGTTCTGCTAATACAACGTGACATTTTGAACTCATATTAATTCTAATAATCCTTATTCCTGAATATTTTTTGAATACTTGAAGTTACTTTTTTATAAACAGATCCATATCCCTTAGATCTTTTTTTAAAATTTGGTTTCAATGCTCACAGGGATACTTTTGTCATTTTATTTTTCTATTCTTGAGACCTTCATTTGGGTATTTATCTTGTGAGCAAGGCATGTTTTTAAGTAATTTTGAAACAAGGGTTTTTGTTGCTATTTCGCTGGACTATTGAATAGCACAGCAGGTTTTCCTGTTGTTAACATATGTGATTTACATTGTTCATAATTAACCTGGATTTTTTTTTCTTTTTTTTTTTTTTTTTTTGCATGGGCAGGCACTGGGAATTGAACCTGAGTCTCCGACATGACAGGTAAGAACTCTGCCACTGAGCAACCGTGACCCACCCAGAGCCACTGTGGCCCACCCATTAACCTGGATCTTAAGTGATGAGAAGTTTACCAGGAGAAAATGACAAGTTGGACCATCCCAGAAAAGGGTACAATGCTTATGAAGGAAAAGCAGTGGGAAAAGAACTGGGCATTGTGGAAAATGACAAGAAGTTGGTGTAAGTGAATTGTTTTAGGACACTCAGCAATGAATGGTGTTATATGAAAAGACAGAGTTATGGTCTATAGAAGTCTTTTACACAGGCCTAAAGGATTTGGATTTCACCCTTTTAATGTCTTTCCTCTTTAATTTCTATTTACGTGGATTATGTATGTTTGCATGTATGTATCTACACACACCTATATGAGTGTGCATGCATGTATGTATTTGTAGAAAGCAGTTAATGTCTAATTTATAAAGAGCTATGTCTGCATGTATTGCATATGCCCCAAAAACAATTTTAAAAAGAGTAATACCAAATATTTTAAACACTGTTGTAAATGATGGATTGCAAAGAAAGGTGTGGCAGGATGAAATCTGTGTTTTAGGAAGTGCACTCTGGCAAATCTATGGAGGATGAAACAGGAGGGGAGTAAAACTGGATAAAGGGAGACATATTGGCAAGTCTCAAGGAGAGGACTTACGGATTCCTGGGATTTCATTAGCAGAAACTAACTTACGGCTCCATCAGGCCTGTTACAGCATTTCAAAAAGAGTTAAGTATGTAATCATAAAAATTTCAAAAAATACGGTGTAGTTATAGGGGACCATCTTGTGCCCCACTGCCCACTCGGAAGCCTTTTTCTCCCCAAATCTGCCACACAAGCCAGTACATCTGCTTTCCCACTTTGCAGGGTGACTCTGTAGAGGTCACCCTCAAAAGGAGTTTCTGGAAGCCTAGCCAAGAGCATGATAATGGAGGTGAGCTGCAGCCATGAATTTTATGAACAGTTTGATGGAAGCCATATAAAAAGCTACATTAAGCCACAAATCAACTTAGATGGCTAAAGACAATTTACTCTCCTTTGGCTGCCCATTGCATGCTTTCTATTGGTGCCCTCTGTTGAGCTCCTCTCCAGCTCGTCTGGTCTGGACTTTCTTTTAATGGCCATGGAAACCTAACCTACATATTGGCAATGACTTCTGTCCAATCCTTTCGGAATTCCTACTGCATTGCACTTATCCGGTCGCTTTCTGCTCAAATGTGATTATAGCATGCCCGGAGAGCTACCCTGGCTATACTTTCCCCTGGTTGCCTGCTTTGGAATGTTTATAATGCAGATATGGACAGTTTATACAGTTTGTAATACAGTTTATAATACAGATCTTTTTTCCTTAGAGCCGAGATAAGCTCCATTCCCCCTGCAATCCTGGTGAAGGTATAAGCTTGTCTAAAGCTTTTGAAAAGATAGAAGTAGCTATCCAAAGCTTTAAAGATATTCATAGATTTATCTTTAACTATGGATAAGTCTGAAAGTTAGACAAAGCATTAGATACAAAGATGTTAAACAAAAATATGACTTCTTTGATATAATGGATAATTTTATTTGCTAGCATTCTAGTGGAGCTTCCACTTTGAAGAATACACTCAATATCAGGAGTTCCTTTCTCTGGAAGGAGAGAATGAGGGAGCCAACATGGACAGCATACTGGGGAGAGGAGGACAGCACTGAGGCAACCACTTGGAAAGCAAAATGGAGTTCTAATGGCTCTGTGTGGGCATATTTTTGAGTAAAAGAGAACATTCTAGAAAAGCAATTTAGGAAGTCAGTCTGTGCAATATAGTGTATAAACCTGCTGCTTCAGTTCAGTACAAATCCATATCATTCTTCAGAACTTTAATCAATGGATTGAGAATCCTTGGAACGCATCCATGAGCTCAAATTCATCATAAGGTGGGCTCAGCCTCTTAAAGTTTACATTTATTATGTGGAAAGACCAAAAAGACTAAATGCCTAATATATGCCACCATTAAGAGATTTGGTTAATTATTGGTTAACTTTTAAAAATTTAAAATATTTATTTAAAATCATGTTTAAAAAAACATTTGTTGTGACCAGAATGCTTCTATTAAATTAATACGTGCAAATGAAGAAAAAGTGTTTAGGAAGTGATCACCTCTATAAAAAAATAATAGACACAAAAATATACCAGAAGAAAATAAATTAAAATATTGCTAGTTACTTCTTTTCAATAGTGAAGACTTTAGCATATTCTTCTATAGTTTTTTATTGGTTGTTTTTTTTTTTTTTTTGCATGGGCAGGCACCCGGTTTCTGTCATGGTAGGCGAGAACTCTGCCTGCTGAGCCACCGTGGCCCACCTTCCATTGGTTAAGTTTTTAATGCTGCATTTTTCTTCAACACAATAACAACAATTGTATTAGTTGTTGTACCAAATACATGCAGATCTGAATCTGAATTCCAACAGTATAACATTATGTGTTTAATTCAATTCAACTCAGCTTTCATTATTGTTAAGCCTTGTTTGAGTTTGAACTCAAACAGAGAGGAGATATGTTACCCTAGTTGAACATAAGGAGCTTCTAATGTTATAGGGAAAATCAGACATGAAAACAATTTAAGAAAGAGCAAGGATGTTTGAAAAAATATGTTAAATAAAAAGGAACACTCTAATATAGAGATATTGAGGAAGGCACTAGTAATTTAGAGCAGAAATGAGTAATGGAAACTATTTTAAAGGTGGTAGCATACGAATATACTATTAAAATACAGATTATTTTGGACGCATAGAAAATAGTGAAATTACATTCTATTCAGAGTCTAGTATAAGCAAAGGCCTGAAAGAATATCTTATATTTATTAATGGTTAGTATATATTTGACTTAACCTGGGGTGGGACGCTGGTACAAAGATGTGTTAGGAAATCAGGCTGGAAAGTGTGGGGTCTGAACTTGAGATTTTTTCAGGTGCAAATGGGATTACTGTAGATGTTTTAAGATCTAAGTGACCTCCAATATTTTAGGAAGACCACTCTAACAAGAGTGGAGTGAGAAAGAGAGAGAGAGGATTGATTCAAGAAATCAATTGGGTTTCTTCTCCTACATTAAATAAGAGAAAAGAAATACATGTTCTAGTGAGCTGTGTCCAGGTAGAAAACTTGAAAGTTCTAGGTAAGTCCTTCCTTGGTGCTGTGATGCCTCTATTTTTTTTAAAAATGTAAACATATTTTAATCTAAGCTTACGTAGTGAACAATCATGTCTGGATTAGCCATAAATCATATACCATATTTCTGCTTAGACCACTAATTACACTGTCTTCTAAAAAATAGCCACTTTATATATTTTATTATGTGTTTTTCTCTAAAAAATCATATGCATTTTTGAACAAGGATCTGTGATGTGATTGGTAAATAATTTTTTAGTCATTCATTATATTTTCATGACTGAGAATGATTTTTAATTGCTCAAAAACATGTTGATATGCTAGATTTTTCTGCATATAGATATAACTTTTCAAATACATAGTCAATTCCCCAACTTTTATGACATTCTTCAGAAGCAACAACCTTCTCAAGACAATGAATAGTGCATTTTGGGCCAAACAGCCTTTTAATTTCAGTGTCTGGAATATAAAATGGTGGGCCCTCATGATTAGTTGGATCATAAGAAGCAATGATGTGAGGTACTGGGACCCTTTTCTTAGGGACAACATTCTATCAATGGAGCATTCTCAATCACCTGGATTAACATGGACTAAGCCTCCCCTATCCAAAATCCTGTCAAATTCACCAAAATTTACTCTGGAAATATAAAAAATGCTGCAACAGTTCAATGAGGTGTTCCCTGAAGAACTCTTAAATGCTTTGCCTTCAGGGATTTCTCAGCATTTGGTTCTACTGATTAAGAAAGATTTGGCTTTGCAAAACATTTTTGAATTCCAAGTTCACTGATCTCCACACCATCTAGGCTATGTCCTTGGTCTGCTTTTCCACAAAGAGGGAAAAATATCCTGAGTCCATTCTTGCCGTTAAGAAAAGTGTCCAGATGTTTCTTTAATAGGTGATGTCCTTGCTCTTGATGAAATGAAATGTTGCAGCTCACCCACTTTTCTTGCCATTCTTCCAGAGTTAGTAATCAGTTTTTTGGTACCTATTATTGAGATACTCATTAATTTCTGGTAAAGTTCTTGTATCATTCATAGTTTTGTAGACACCTTTGTCTCATAAGCAGATATCTTCAAGCCTCTTCAGGTGCCTGCTGCCTGCTTATTTTCAATAAATATATTTAAATAGTGGTTTTTAATATGGAGGCCAATAGCTGGTGATACCAAGTGTGAAGGCAAGGTGAAGAAGTAGCAGTGTTTGTTTTCTTCTTTTGAGCACATAGAATTAATTATTCTTCTGAGAGACTAAAATCTCATTTCAGTGTCTGCCTTATCCCTTCAGTCTTTCTCATGCAAAATTGCCAAAAGAACATTGTAAATACCATAATAGAAAATTGCACTCAATGCCTCATAGGTCCACATCATTTTAGGTCACAAATGGTCTCTATGAGATAAGTCACTTCCTTCATTCATCTTCCTTTATTCTGGAAGGAATGAAACTCACCCTCAAAGACAAAAGTTCATTAAAAGGAAGACATTCTTGACAACTGTGTTGCAAGCTGTCTTGAAATTCTCAAAATACTGCTTCCCAAATGTCTTGAACAATGGTGGATTCATTGAAGTAAGTGTAGCATGACCCCACCATGAGGGGTTAATTGAAAAGACAGCCATCCCTTAGAATAAATTAGGTTTTATACATAAGTTGCAAGTATGAGACTTTAATTGATGATGAGTAGGTATGTTTACTGGTTTGAAACTTATGTACCCCAGAAAAGCAATGTTCTTTGAATCAAATCTTGTGGGGGCAGACCCATCCTTGAGAGGTACCTTTTGATTAGGTTGGAGATATGACCCATGGAATTGTGGGTAGGACCTTTTGATTAGGTTGTTTCCATGGAGATGCGACCCTGTCCATTCAAGGTGGCTCTTAATCCACTGCCTGGGGCTCTGTAAGAGGGAGACATTTTGGAGAAAGCATAGGTGCTTGGAGAGCTGACACACAGAGCAGACATTTGGAGATGCAGCCACACCCCTGGGAGATGCCAAGCTAACAAATGAAATCCGGAGTTTTCCCAGGAGAAGCTAAGAAAGGACCCACAGATGCTTAGAGAGAGAAAGCCACTGGAATCAGAAGCTGAAAACAATGAACTGGAAGCAAGGACCAGTGGATGCCAGCCAAATACCTCCACAGTTGAACGAGGTATTCCAGATGCCAGCTGCCTTTCTGCTGAGAAGGTATCTTCTTGTGGTGCCTTAATTTGGACATTTTCATGGCCTTGGAACTGTGAATTTGTAACCTAATAAATCCCAGATTAAGATCATATAGACACACACACAAAACCCTGACAAATTCACTGCAGCCTCCTTTTCTGGCTTTGGTTCCAGGCATTCAACCCCTTCATGTTCCTGTAGTCCCAAACTGCTTATCATTTCCAAGGCCGAGAGGCCATTTTTGGCCTCCATGGCTTTGTGCATGCTATTCCCTATGTTTAAATGTGCTTCTTTCCACGAATCCACTACGCCATCTCATCTTTTCAAACCCAGATCTGTACCCTCCTGGAATCTTGCCCTAACCTCCTAGAGAGCAGTGCTCTCTATTGCCAATTTATTGTTACATTTGTCCCAAGTTATACTATGACTTCTTTAAAGGCTGGAGCAGTTTTCCTGGTTTGCTAGCAAAGAGGCTGGCATGTATTAGCTTTTTAGTAAAGTTCCGTGAACAAATGAATACAACCAAAGAATGGGTTTCAATTCATAACTCTGCTATTTATTGGCTCTATGAGTTTGGAAATCTATTGAACATTTCTGAAATCTACTTTCCTCCTTTGTTGAGCAGGGAGAACAGTAATATCTTCACATTGTTATTTTGAGGGTGAAGTTAATTGCGCTTTCTTAAGAATAATTCCCAAATGATGTTTATAAGAACACAAGGACATTTTAAATATTTTTCTTTCCCAGCTTGGTTTGATCATTATAAAAATGCTGCCAGAGCCTAATGGCTTTCATTTTAAATGAGTTTTCAGACAACATACATGAGAACATGCCAACAGGGCATGTCAATACCCTTGGAAATATTAATAATATATTCCTCAGGAAGAAGCATTTTCTTAGATAAAGTGATAAGTGGTGCTTGAAAGCAGAAAGATCAAGAAAATGTCAGGACCAACCGGCAATTACAGCTCCTCTGCCCCCATGTCTGAGATCAATCATGAGGTCTGCTAGTCTTCTAAAGGCTGAAAGCTCTGTTCCTGCATTTCAAAACCTGTGCTCTTTGAAAACAATAAATGTGTGGGGAAAAAAAAGCCAAACTGTCAAAAACGGTATTGGAAATACCTGGAACAGCATATAAAAGCATATAATTCTTTTGTTATCACATTCTGGGCCAACAGGCTAAACAATTTATAACCTCTAACCTATCTGAAAGGTCTCATGATAAAGTGATCTTCCTATTTGTATAGAAGTCACAATTGAAAGAGTTTAGGGCATATGTGTGTCTTACAATAATATAAATCATTGTGTCAGAAAAAAAAAGGAATCTGAAAAATGCACCCGAGTTAAATTCAGTGACAGAGTTCTCAAGTGCGGTAGGTCTATTTTATTTGCTGAAAGTTGAAAATACAGCCTTGAACCAGATAATGAAAGGGTTTTATTTAGAACAGTTCAGAGCTTGGCATCCCACATGTATCAGGGGAAATATGCTTGAAAATTATCACTATGTTTACCTGAAACTATTTATTAGATTAAAAAATAGTTATTGCCGATAGCTTTTAGATACATATAATTTTCCAACTAGAAAATGTCCTAATGTAAAAAAAAAAAATGATGTTAGATTTCTAATTATCACCTCAGAGTACTATTTGGCCAATATAAAAAGACAATCTCTGCCCCACAGAGACTTAAGCAATTGAGTCTGTAGATTGCAGGAAGAGGGAGAGAATTCTGGTATTAAAAATGAAGCATGGAGTACGTAAAAGTGTATTGTCTCCTGAGCTTTAAATCTAGGAACTATGATTGGGTGTGAGTCTCAGGTCTAAATTGCCATGACAACCTCGTTTCTTAAACATTATTTTGGAGTAACCAGGATGCAAACTTAATGGGATTTATAGGTTGAAACCATCACCTCATATTAACCCAGAAGGAAATTGCTAGGTGGTGTGGGAAGAGATTCGCTGTTTAATATTGAACGCTATGGTCCCTAAGACCCCCTATCTAGAATAGGCGTGGCCATCCCTGCACTCCAGAAGACTCTGTATCCAACATTATGGTGTCTGAAAATAAATCCTCATTTTTTGCATTGCTGAATTGCTGTCAGCAGCAGTTTGTGTGGGGCAGGCGTGTGTCTGGGTGAATGGCCAACAGTGGCTACCATGCATTTACTGCATCCTAGCACACAGCAAACACTGTCTCTACCTCTTAAAGCAACCTGAAAGTGCTTACAGTTGAAGAAATCAAGTCCCAGAACTTAAGAAACTTACCCAAATGCCACACAGGCTCAAATATATATACATATATATATATATATTTTTTTTTTTTTCACTATATCACCTTGCCTCAGCTACATGACGTGATGCCCACCTATACGGATATAAAAATCATCTTCAGGTTTGCAAGACCTCTGGGATCCCTGGCTATGTTAATATTTAGTAAAATATTTGAGTTCTGTATGACTGCAAACATTCCCTGTCTTAACTGGACTTCCCCCCCTTGATTTTTAGAGAACTTCCAAAAAGTCTGAGATTCCCCAACTTTCACCTATCACAGACCTGTCTTGAGAGATACTGCTCAAGTTTCATTCCATGTATAAGCTTTGCACTTCACTTGTGCCTGCCTATCTGTAATCATCTCCCAGCACACTTGCACCACTATTCTCCCAGCAAATAGTGCTCTCATTTTCTCCAGGGACCACAGGATCCAAATTTTCCATACCCCATCTCAAACATGGACACAGACCCATTCCTAATTCTGCACAAGAAAGCTGAGAAACTGCAATGGTTAAGAAAACTTTTCTTAGTAGTTGACAATAAAGGATTTTAAGAAATGCATTTAACATAAACAGGGTCTGTTGACTGTGCCCTCTTCCTGGGGTGGGGGTGGGGGTGTCCCACTGGTTGACTCCCTCTATGGCAACTAGTCCACTTCCCTATTGCTTGGATTTCGACCTCCTCAGAACAGTCCTCCACTCTTACTTTTGTTCTTTTCCTAGTCCCTGGTCCTCCCACATCATCTTCTACCAGTGGAAGAAGGGAAATCAAATTAGGACCAAAATAACATCTTTACAGTGATGTGGCAGCACCCCTCCATGACCCCTCCCTGAGTGAAATTTTCTTTGTGAAACAATTGCTCTTCAGTCTCTCTTTTTTGCTTCAATTTCCTTCTATATGTGGCTTAATAATTTAAGAACATTACATAACCAAAAGGCAATTAAAGTATTTTCCCAAATAAAAGAGCAGCCTTCGTACCAATATAAATTATGTTGTCATCCCTCTCTTGCAGACAGTAAAGTTTTAAAAATAGCTATTTTTAATACAATGTTACCACAGTTTCATTTTATATATATACTTAGGAAAAATACATTAACCACTTACAGCATGAGCTCAAGGAAATCACCATCAGCCTTAGGGAACTTTTTTTTAAACAATGCTTGAAAGGCCACCATATTTAATAAATGTGTTGTAGTGCTAGTTTGATTTTTACCTCTACCCCACAAGTCATCTGTAGAATCAGGGTTATACTTCCAATTAAAGCATAAGAAATTTGAAGCTCAACAATGTCCAGTACTATTCCCAAGGTCACAGGGCTAATAACATGGTAAATCTAGTTCCTAGAACCTGGTTCTCTTGATTCCTATTCCATTGCTCATTCCACTGTTTGAAATCCTTAGCCCAGAACAATTCCTTGCTGAGACAATTTAGACCTTAATGAAGATTGGTGTACATGCTGGTTTTGAGGGTCTTACAGGTCTCCAAGTTTTAGTAAGTAGGTGGCATTCTATTGAACCCATGCAGTGAGCCAAGGTGCTACAGGTAACCAGGGATAAATAAACCCTTAAGAGATCATCAAATCCCACCTTCCAAACTATTTGCAATAGAGAAAGAGCCCAGAGTAAGTGTGGGTCTTGGAGGAGCAATAGATATCCAGTCCCATGGAGGAGGTGTGGCGGGGCTTCAAAGGAGTAATATGTGGGAATGGTGGGCAGGTGAGCTCTTTTTCACTCTAAAAAAACTTAAATGAGCGTTTCAGAGCTGGGGGACAATGAGAACTGTGACTGAGGAAAGCCAAAGTCATGATGACTAGAAGTTTGCAAGAAACAGACAGACGGAGAATTTCTTAGATAATGGGAGTTTGTTATAAAGATATGGGAGAATAAGGAAAGCAAAATCAGCACATATTTGGGACATAAAAAGAGAGAAAATTCAGGATCTAGCACGGCTCTTTGAGCAGTTCCTCATTGTCCATTGCTATTATGGTGACTAAGCTTCCCCATTTTCCTATTCTGATGCTTATGATACTAACTCATCATATTCTGATGCTTACTGCCTTCTCAAATGGCATCTTATCCCTGGTGATAAAGTACTAATCTCTTGGCATGGGCTCACATTCATACTCCATGAGCATTGATTCACCACTGTCAGCATCACTGAACTACAT
This sequence comes from Myrmecophaga tridactyla, assembly GCA_004026745.1. Taxonomy (NCBI): domain Eukaryota; kingdom Metazoa; phylum Chordata; class Mammalia; order Pilosa; family Myrmecophagidae; genus Myrmecophaga; species Myrmecophaga tridactyla. The sequence goes on from PVIY010006942.1 coordinate 58,110, forward strand.
TCTTGCACCAGACAGCGGTACAGGCTGTTGGCCATCCTATAGATTTATTGCCTTCGGTTCAGGCATCTACCCCTGCTCTAATCAGCAGCCGCTCTGCTGACAGGGTCACATGATGAACAGTATTATGCGTCAGAAGGTTTTCTGAAGGGAGCTGTCCGCATGGCAGATTCTAGGAGGCTTCCCAGAAGAGAGCAGTCTAACAGGAAAATGCCTGGCTTAGCTTGTCAGGTTCATTCACTAGGCAAGGTGAACACAAAGGCAGGGGACTGAACAACAAGGCTATTTGCTGGGCGGATTCAGAGCAGCACAGATAGGGACAGAAGGAATATTTCAGGAGAGTCATTTGAAATTAAGCTTCAATGCACAATATATGGGTGGGTATTCACCTGCTCTGGGATGCCAGAAAGAACTAAACATTATCGGACCAGGAACATCAAGTGTCTTTATCACTCAGTATATATTTGTTTGTTTTTTCCCAGTGCATGGATGAAAAAAAAAAACCCAGATATTAAGTCTGACGGTTCTTATTTACAAGAGGAATGAGCTGCTCTGGGTGAGCCCTCAATTCTGTGGCTTTGCCATGGTTTCTAATCCAGGTTCTAGAATGGCACTGCAGGGAATGCGAGTGAGAAGGAAGGCAGCTGCTACCAATTGTATGCACGTGAAACCAATTATCTTAGCATAAGCTTTTTCTTTTATTTGGACTAAGCTGGGTGCTCTGGAAATAATCATTTGCTAAGAGAAGGATCACAGATAGTCCACCTGATTATTCCTTTGCATTTTGAGGCATTTCAAGAACCCACGGGGGTTGATGACGGAGAACTGGGGAAGGCTTCTTCACCATTTGAATGAAGTTTCCAGTACTTTTAAAATACAGTCGCTGAATAAAGTAAATGGAATGCCATGGTCCTGCCAGTAAAGACTGAGTGACTAATGGATGGATGACCTATCTGGGTCTGCTATGTCTACGTTACAACACTCACAAGGCTCTCTTGAATAGCCTTTGGCATTTGTTCAGAGGTGATGTTTGGGAATACCCACCCCCCAGGCCCTCCTCAAAACAGTACCAAGAGAGTTCCTGTAAACTATTTGCCAAATTTCTTGGGTAAAAGAAATAATTGAAGGATATTTCATTTGGCTGAACTCTAGTAAAATTGCCAATCTGTAAAACTCAATTGAGTTCTACACTCATATGGAAATTGCCAAAAAAAGAGACATTTTGCAGAATTCATAATATTTTGATGAAGTAGTAAATTGTGGGAATTTTGAGGCTGGTCACTTGCAATTTTTGTTCTTCTGGAGACATGGCCATTTTCAAATTGCATGATGTTTGTGAAAGTTTGAATGGTGTTTAGTTGAAATCCCACCAAAATCACATAGAGGTTGAAGCTGCCTTAACCTGAATGCCACCCGGCTTAGTATAGTGTAAACATCATATAGATTTTTCAACATGATAAAGGCATAATATCACCAAAGAGACTGCAGATGTCATGTGCATACACATGCATAGATGAATGAACACTGCTTAGTAAAGAATTCTAAAATGGATATTTGCAGTGAAAAAGGAGAGACGGCTTGTTTCCTATTTTAGGGAGAAGATACAGTGTGGGTTTAGAGAAGTGGAAGATTGGGGAAAGTTCTAGGCAGATATATGATAAGAATTTTTGATGTTGTTCTCATGGATTCCCCAGAGAATACTGAATATCTGCAAGAAAACAAAAACAAGCAAAAAGTAAATACAACCAACACCTACCATTACATAAAAGAATATAAAATCGTATGGATTTGAAATAACAATTAAAAGCCATCTTATCTAGACCCCCAAAAACATAGATTAAGGGTTAGTAAATTATGGCCCATAGGTTGAATCCGGCTCTTTGCCTGGTTTTGTAATAACATTTTATTGGAACACAGTTACAGCCATTCGTTTTCACATTGTCTATGGCTGCTTTTTTTTTTTCTTTTGTGTGCTGTGTGGCGGGGTCACATTTCATTCTTTTTCCTTGTGAGTATCCTGTTATTGCAGCACCATTTGTTAAACTTTCGTTTGTTTCTTTTTACTTTCTTTTGTTTTGATTGTTTGTTTTTTGTTTTGGGGAAGTGCCTGGGCCGGGAATCGAACCTGGGTCTCCTGCATGGCGGGTGAGAATTCTACCCGTGAACTACCTCTGTGCCTGCTGTCTAGGATAGCTTTTGCACTGCATATTTATGTCCTCTAATTGGGATAAACAGTCATGCAGAGTGAGTTACAAAGGGACAGGATGAGGGAACTCTCTTATTTAACCTAAGTTTGCCTCTTCAATTTAAGATACTCTGTTCTCTATGAGAAAAAAAAGAGAACAAGAGGGGGAGTTTTTTTTTTTTCTTCTTCTGGGATGATTTATCTCTTTACATTTTTTTTTTTTATCTTGTTACACTTTGATTTTCCCTAATGTCCCTGCCTTGTGCTGTACTCCTCTCAATGTGCACGCTCTCTCTCCGGGTGAATTGCCTCTTCCCTTTCCTTCCCCATCCCTCCTCTCTAACTGGCCAGTCTTCCACCACCATGCATGCAGAAACAGAGATCCCCCACCCTCTTACCTTTGTCTTTTCCACAGCAACTGACATGGTCCAGTTATGCTCTTCATTGTCTCTCGCAAAGACGCTATATGGCTTCCTAACCTGTCTTCCATCTCTGTCCTCTCAATCTAACCTTTCACATAGCTTCCAGAATCATCTATTTAATACCTCGATCTGAATGTGCTGGTTTCTTTCTATTGGCTCCCTGTTGCTTACAAAATAAAGTCCAAGATCTTGGTGGTAAGATATTTCATCTGATAACCTGTGTTCCTCTCCCAAGTGTCTTGCTACATGGTCGTGCATTGAAAGAAAGTGGGTGTGTATAGGTTTACTGTCACCAACACCTTGATCCTTGCCTTCTTTCTTTTTTCATGATGCCTCCTTCCCTCCAGAATGCTTTTCTTTTCATGTTAACTCATGTGCCTTCTGTACAGTGCCTTCTGTTCAGAATTTAAGACTTTGCTCATGTGTCACTAATTACAAGACAAGACATATGTTATCCAAACCCTACCCTAGGACTCTTCCTAAGGAATTTGTGCTAGCTGATGACTTTGGAGAGTCAGGGGGTTGGGGGGTAATATCCTTGAAGGGAAAATAGTGGGCCAGGAGATGATTTATAGCAATGTTTTTGCCCTTTTAGATTCATATACTGAAGAAATATAGAGAGACATTCGTGGATGGAATTGTGATTCTCTGTAGTGGAAACACACTAGATCATTCTCAGGGAATTTAGAATTAATTCCTTTAATTGCTTTTCTGAGACTGATGCTCAGTGGTATGTCTTTAAAATTTGATCAAATGAGTCTTCTCAAATTATCTACCTAATTCAAGCATGTATAAAAAAGAATTCATGGTAAGAAAATGCCCAGGATTCATTCTATGAATAAAAATTTCAACATTCATGATGAGTGTTGTCATATGTGCAGAGGCTTATAAAAAGGAATTAAGAAAGTATCATCCTTCAGTTTGTTAAAAATAGGATTCTAGTGATTCCTGGTGAGAGATCAGAATTTCAAGTCTTAAAATGACCCAATGAACACTAAGTGCATAATTGTAGTTCTTAATTACCAAGCCAGTAGAGGAGAGAGCTAGGTATGAAACCACATTTTCTGAAATCAAGTCCTGTGCTTGAGCCTCTGTAATGTGCTGCCCCTCATGTGGGAAAACCTCCTAATGTGAAAGCAAAGAGATATAGATCTATTGATGATATCACCTAGTTAAAAAATTTAAGTGGTGCAGCTTAGAATGAGGTGTAACTTAAGTGTTAGATTATATTTAGTTTGCCTGTATTATAAAATTCATACATACAACATACCTTTTAGATTGTCTATTGTATAAGAAAGAAGGCGAGGAACTAATATTGGTTTCCTGCAGGGGACCAGTAGCTTTATATGTCTTTTCTTTTAATTTTCATCAACTTAAGGTCCCAATTTACAGATAACTAAAACAAAGGTTAGATCACACAATTAAGGAAGAGAGGAACAAATCTAGATCTGTTTTGCTTAACAGCCCATATTCATTCTACTATAGAGCAATATTTCTTTTTAAAGAGAACAAAGTTTTACTGAAACAGTGACTTTTAAAGGACAGATTAGCAAATAGATAATTACGCACTGAGAAAAAGCAGCTTTCTTTTCATACATAGTCTGAGATTACTTAGCAAATTAAATACCTGCAGATGGCACAAACACTGTCTACAATATCCATTCTATCTTTCTTCCTTTAGTAATAGGACCTGCAAGTACATTTGGTTGTCCACAATCTACAGTACATTCCCAGCTTTTCCTGTAGCTGGAGATGACCATGTGTCTCACCAAAGAAATGTGAGTGAAAGTGATGTGAGCATCTCTAGACTTGGCTCTGAAAAGGCAAGGGTGTACCCCCCACTTCCTCTTTCATTTTCACTGGCTGCATTTCAGAGCTGATAAATAATACTTCAACAGATGTCTGGGAAGATGTTTTTTTTTTTTTTTTTTTTGTTAAGGCTGAGGAGCAAGAAGAGTCAATCTGCTTGGACCATTATACCGCCAAGCTGACTTATCATTCCAGAGCTAAGATTATTTAAGGGTGGGAGAGGTAAATTTCTAACTCATTTGAACCACCGTTTATTTGGGTGTCTTAGCTTTAGTGGTCAGCAAATTAGATTTTATGGGAAAAATCTAATCCACTGCCTGATTTTGTAAATAAAGAGATTCATTGGTACACAGCCACACACATTTGTTTACTTTATGGCTACTTCCGTGTTACAATGGCACAGTTGAATGGTTGCGGTGGAATTAGTAGGACCCTGCAAAGCTGAAGATAAATACTATCTGGCCCTTCACAGAAAAATTCTGCCACCTCTTAGCTTAACTAATACAAATCTAAATTTAATATTGGTAATGACTGATAAGTGATTAGAAGCGTCATTATTTTGAATGTCTATGAGTTCTAGGCCTGAGTCTGCTATCATCTGACTGTATAATGTTGGGCAAATCAATTTCTCTCTCTGAAGTGGTTTCCTCCTCTGCAGAAGAAGGGAATTGGATTAAATGTTCTTTAACACAGATGAACTCCCCATGAAATATCCTAACAGTCATCTTGCTACGGTGGAGCAAACTGTGTGATATGCAAAATTCTATGTCCTCCATTCTTCTTCTGGCACAAAACATGATCTACCAGAAGTACTCTCTATCTCCTCCCATAACTTCTACTTATTCTTCTTTAATAACCCCAGTATGCTGCTATTGAAATTCTGCTTGAGCTACTCAAATGCCCAATTCCATGGAGTAGAACCAACGGTAATTTTCTTTTTTCAAGCTAACAACCCTCCAGGGGATTCTGCTGGCATTTAAACAGGAGTTTATTCAGGCTTGCCATTTGTCAGCTCATGCCAAAAGCAGTAAATACTACCGATTAGCTGAAACAAAACAGATAATCATTAAACACTGTGAATGCTCTCTGAAGTTTGGAATAGAGAGGTTTCCTGTCTTATCATGATATTGAAGAGCTCAGTAAGCAATTATATCTAAGAAAATCCATAGTAATATCTATGCTTATAGAATCTCACTATAGTTGGAATGCTTGGCTCACAAGTAATTTTAAGGCATCTTTTCGATTAGATCACTTAGGAAGGAATGGAACAGTTAGTCCAAAAAGTAATGAACTGTAGAAGTTTGCTGATTTTTAAAAAAGAGTAAGAAAAATCAGTTCGTTTATTATTATTCTATGATATTCCACAAGCTAAGTCAGTAAAATTGCTCAGATACGAGTAACAATAGATTTACTCCTTTTTGGCCTAAATGGTCATGTCCCCATTTCTTCTCATTTGCAGCCCTACCGATACACTGGTTCAAACGGGTCTACTAAAGTTCGACTTTACCAAGGGGATGGGTGGTAATGTCATTGGGTCAGAGAGCCGGTCTCCCAGATCATGAGGGTTTTTCATGAAGGACTTGAAAGTCCCTATCAGCCATAAAGGGTGGAAATAATTTGTACTCTCTATCAGTCGTGATCTAGTGAGAAAAATGAAAATGATGTCAGTTATTTCAAACAGAGAAAACTTAAATATAAGGAAGTGTTTGAAGCAGGTATTGTCAGATTACACAGGGAAAAGGAGGACACTGAGCTAACACAGAGAGCACAGAGTACAGAGACAGCACCTGCAGGAAGAACTAGCACCCCTAGTATAGCGGCCTTGAAGGAAGCTTGGAATAAGAGCACATGCACCTGGAACCCTGACCCCTGAACAGGGGGCACTGACTGGCCAGTGTTGGTAGATCAGTGAAGCTGATTCTGGAAGCTGAGGGTAAAAACAAAAACTGAAACCAGTCATTACTGCCAGGGTCAAGAGCCATTGTTGAGTTGGTGTTGACAAGACCGGGAAGCAAAACAGAAAGGATCAACACCCTGCCCCTTTTCTACCTTCCTCTAGGGCCCTATTGGTAGAAACTCATAGGGAGCATCTGGCAAAGGACAAATTAAGTTTTCATAGGCCCAGTTCCAGCATGACAAGGTCCAGTGTATTTGTGACCTGAAAGACAATAGCTTAAAAACAAACATGTGCTCCTTAGAGTATCTTCGACACTGTCTTGGCAGTTGGCATTGCTGTTTTGATAATGTTTTGTGCGATACCATAGCAACCATGAATGAACGCGTGATTTAAGGGACAGTCACCAATAAAGAAAATGACAATCTACAATTACATCAGTGCCATGTTCATGACTAAACCAGTGTCCCAAGCCACAAACTTCTGTTTAGTATATCTACTGTCTGCTAGACATTTAATAAGTACTAGAGGAAATGAAAAATAAATAGATAAGAAGTTTTTATTTTACTGAAGAGAGTGGCAGATAAGATGATAGATAAGTCTAGTAGGTCTATTAGTCATAGCTTCAGTTAATTCCTGAACTGAGATGGACATAGGTTTCATTACTGTTTCTGCCATTTAATGGTTGTATGACTTGGGAGAGTTGCTTAATTTTTCTACGTCTTGGTTTTCTCATCTGAATTGCACAAATACTAATAGTGTTTGCATAGCATTATATATAGATATAAAGAAATTGTCCATATAAAGGTGTTAGTAGAATGCCTGATGCTAGTAAGCATTCAAAACACCTAAGGTTGATTCTTTAAAATTACTGTTATTCCCCTCTATTCATCATATCAGTTAATTCTGTCACTAACACAAATATCTACTAAGCATCCTGGGTGCCCCCCTTTCTATTTTCCTCTATATCTAATTATTCATCAAGAATGGTAGTTTCAATGAGAAATTTCTGACTCCTTTTTCTTCATTCCTGCCGCATATATCTTAATTACGTCTTCATCCATCATAGACCATGATTACAGACTCCTTGTCTCTGGCCCTGATCTTTTCCCACCCTTACTACACTCTGCTGCCAGACTGTCCTTTAAACTAAAAACCTGAATGTTTCTTCTTCTTTGAAATAACCCCCCAGCTCTCCATCAAGACCTTTTAAGTTTGACACTGTACAATATGGCAGACTTGTGTCCTCCAGAATCCTGCAGCCTACTTTTCTGGCTAGATGTCTTGTTACTTTAGTCTACACATCCAATAAATCCTTGACATCCTTTCAGTCTGATAAAAATCGGGCCATACTGGACAACTCAGAACCTAAAACCTTCTCTGGACTGTATTAAGGCATAGTTAGTGGCTCCCTCTTCTGTGTTTTTATAAGACTTGTACATTTTTCTGCTAGAGTACTCTGGGAAAACGTCCTCTATCCATCTCTCATTGCTTAGAATGTGAGTTTCTGTGGTTAGAGAAATGGCTTATTTGTGATTCTTTACTATCAAACACAAGCTTGGTACACATTAGGTGCTCAATACATGGAAAAGTGAACAAATTCTATATTAAAATGTTATAATTAAAATTACTGGCTCATCAACATACCAACAAACTTAGCCAAGGAGTCTAATTTTACACTGAGAGACACATGGACCACTACCCCATGATTTGTGTTTTTCTTGGTTATAGAAACAGCTTTATAGTCATCTGCCTTTTCATAAAATATCCCAAGAATGTAAGCTCTTCAATCTGATACCAAATTTTTTTCCTGAAATCTTTTTCACTGAACAATATATCACACATGTCTATGACAACATAGCTAGTTGGATTTCCAGACATCTGCTGTAGGCATAATATTATGAAGTGTGTATGCTATTGGACTCACCCTTTTCAAGGACTTCCTCTATCTGAAACAAAATCACTAATTTAGAATCTATTCTATCTCTGACCTCTTTTAAGATTCTGGTCTTACTCTTGAAAAGCTGAAAAGAAAAATGGGCAGAGTAAAGGGCAAAATTCTAGGAGATGACAAATTGCCTGAACATTAAAATGTCATTGTCAGGCAAAGTGTCCCAACTCTTCTACCTACCCCTCCTTCTTAAAGGACAGAGAAGGTACTAGGCAGCTTGAGGCAGATGCAGTTTTGAGAGCAATCAAGAAAAAAAAGATCAGATTTTTCAGTAATAATTCCATAGGGCAAATATCTCCCCCTATGAGTAGAATGAAGTACTAGTGGTCAATGAGAGGGAGGAGTAAGGGATATGGAATGTATGAATTTTTTCTTTCTGTTTCTTTTGTCGGAGTGATGCAAATGTTCAAAAAAATGATCATGGTGATGAATACACAAATATGTGATGATATTGTGAGCCACTGATTGTACACCACAAATGGAAGGTTTGTACGTCAAGAATGTCTGTATGCTAAGCTTTTATAATAAAAATATAAAAATAAAACTTGATCTGATCCAATAAAAGTCAATCATATATTAATTAAAAAAAATTATCTCTCCCTCTCTGAAAATGTTAAAGGGGGTAATAGGCCTAACCCAAACTTCATTATCATAAACTCAATTTTGATGATTTGGTAGTGAAAATGTAGTCTGCTTTTTAAAATATCCCAGGGATTCAGTCATCTAAATTGTCACATTGGTTATTCAGAGAGCACCTTGAGGCAGAGACCATGTCCCAATCATTCCTATAATTTATGTGCCCAGCATGCTTTCAGGAACTCACTGGATCCTCTGTAATCTTTTTATTTATTTTTAATTTTTACTTTTTGTTTTTATTTTTAATTCCGTAATCTTCTTAATATGATAAAAATCTTTACAGTTAAATCCATTTTTATCCATTGTAGCAGTTCCTAAGTTCAATGTTTGCTATGTGGTCATCTTAGTTATGTCAATAGACACTCAGATTTTGATGACAGTCTCAGTTTCCTGACTGCTAAACCAAGTGCCATACAATGGGTTGGCTTAAACAACAGGAATATATTGGCTCATGGTTTTGTGGCTAGGAGAAGTCCTAAGTTAAGATGCCAACAAAGCCAGGCTTTCACCCAAAAGACGGTAGCATTCTGGCTGGCTGCCAGCAATACTTGGGGTTCCTGGGCTTTTTCATTGCTATCACTATGGCAATGCATATGGTGGTGTTTTCTCCTTTCTCTTCTGGGTTCAATTGATTTCCAACTTCTGGCTGCCTCCCATGGCTTCTTTCCCTGTGTCGAATTTCCTTTTCTTATTAGAACTTCAGCCATATTGGATTAAGGCCCACCCTCACCCAGTTTGGGCACGGCTTAACTAATAACATCTTCAAAGGTCTTATTTACAGATGGGTTCACACCCACAGGATCAGGGGTTAGGACCTGAAAATGCCTTTTGTTGGAGATATGATTCAACCCCCAACAGTGTCCTTTCATTATAATCCACTTAAATCACCTGTTAAGGCCCACCCAACTACTTTTAGCCAGTTCTTTTTCTAAGCAAAGAGCTTTCTAAAACCATGCACTGTTAATTAAAAGATCAGGACCACTGAAAGCTTGGGAGTACTTTGGGAATCTACTGTCTATATCATCCATCACTTTCAGGATTTGGATTGTCATGGACAGCTGCATCAGAGCAATGAGAATGATGTCCCATCAATGTCACTTGTCTCCATCAGTCATTCAGATGTAGGCATGTGTTTTGAAGGGTAATTATAATGGAGAATTTAGCCTGTATAGACATGTAAATGGAGCTGTTCCAAAATGATTATCCACTTCTGAGTACATTAATAGTCAAGACAAATACAGCTAATCCTCTTTATCTAGCAGTAATTCATCTGGTAGTTCCCATTGTCCAGTCTACTGATAAGAACCTCAGAACCAACCAAATTACCTTGTAGAATATGAACTATCTAAATTCATACACTAAATCTATAGAAGAGCGTATTGGGCCATTATTCTTTACCTATTTACTCTTACATTAAACACTGAATTCTCACTAACCTATCTGCTAGCTTTCTCAGATTAGCTACCATAAAGATCTGGTACAGGTGGTTGTTGGAAGCAAGTACATTAACCAAGCAGGAAAGGAGATGTTATACTTTGATTTTAAGGGATCATATACAAACTGTCCAGAGCAAACTTCAAGAAAAGATGAATGTTCATTTAAGCGGCAAATGGTTGCACACATCCTAGTAGGTTCGGGAGGGATGTTCTGTTTCTATATAGTTCAATGTACATAATTAGTTAAATCAAGAAAAAGTGAAATGATTAGCAATGACATTCTCATTTACAGAAGGAACATATATGATGCATATTACAAAATTTTCTGCAGGAAGCATTTTAATCTTAAAAATAAGCATCCTTCTATTTAGAGTTTTATTAGCAGAGGGTTTCAATATTCAAAAATACTGAATAAATGAGCCAGTCTACTAAAAGCAATTAATGAAATATCTTCACTTAGGCAGCTAAAACACCAGTTTTTCTTCACTGGTGATATAATTAAGGGGATTCTGATCTTTGGTGAAAGGATAGAGAAATAACTGTAACTATGTCCAGCATATGAAATAAAATTAAGAATTAATTCTGCAACAATTTTGGACATTATACCATTGTAGAAAATCACAAATGATCATTTTTCATTGTTCTGGAATGATTGAATCTTCCATCCCAATTTCTGAGATGGAAATACTAAGGAATGGTTGAAGAGAAGGGAGGTTGAATATTTGGTGGGTGCCAGACATGATTTCTCTTAGAGAGGCAGCAGAGATTTGGGATTTGGACTCAGACTACCTGATTTGAGCCTTGGCTTTCCCACTTACCAGGTATCTTGATCATTGACCTAAGTTCTCTGGCCTGAGTCTCCACATCTATAAAATGAAGTGATAATGATATCACATAAATCATAAGGACATTGTGAAGTTAAATGAGTTAATACATAAGTGTTCAGTAAGCATTAGTTAGTTCTTTAATGCTTAAAACAACCCCATAGAGTATACATCATTATCCATTGTTTACAGATGAAGATCCCAAGACTCAAAGAAGTTCAGGAACTTTCCCAAGGTCACAATGCAAATGGTGAATTTCTACAAAGAGGATCTGAAGGGGCTGTTTTTTTCTTATGCTTATGTGGAGAAGAATTAGTCTCATTTTTGCAAAACTTATCCTAAATTTTGATTCACTCCAAAAGAAAAAATAAGGTCTAAAATCAAAGGACACTTAAGAAAGAACAACTATACTGGCATATATTCTCAAATGTCCTTTGGCAATCCCTACAGAGGCTTGGAGTCACTTTTTTAAAACTCTGCCTAATAACCAAATCTCATATCTTGGCAATTATATATGATGAGACCCACAGACAAACCACCTGGTACTTCTTTTGGAACTATACTATGCTTGCTTAAGTGTATTTTAATGCCTGAAATAGCTAGTTTGTCAGTCCAGATTGCCGGCAGGCAGCTGTCATGTCTAGTCTGTTTGTGGTTCTGATCAATTTCTAGATCTGAGGTTATGAATTCAAATGATTCCAGGGCCAGAGCCAGTAATCTGAATCAGGGTGGTAGTAAGGCAGACAATAGGAGCATGAGGCTTGTGGCAAACTGCACAGCACTGCTCTGTGGTGGCTGCGATGTTATTCCAGGCTGGACTTGTCCTCAGAGCTGTCATTTTGTGACCCCTGAGCTAAAGGAATAAGCTCACTACTCTCCTTGCCTGACAGTTCTGCGGACGCCTCTTCTGTCTCAGACCCAAGGCTGAGAGAAGAAAAGTGTAAGTGAAGTAGCCCAGTTGGCAAAAGGACCACTGAGGCTCGTGCAGTGGCATTCATCTGCACAATGCTATTCTCTGACTCTGTAGAACAACCGAATTTATTTAGCATCTATTAGGCACGAGACCCTGAGCTAGACCCAGAGAGGACTACAAAGATGAATTCAACACCACCACCAACAACAACCCAATGGAAAAATAAATTCAGTCCCTGCCCTTAAACAGTTTAGTTCTGAATTTGGACATGAGCACGGATAACTAGAATACTATCTGGTAAGTACTGTAATACCAAGTAAATGGTGAAGAGGGAATTTATGCAGCACATAAGTGCACTCTGAACCAAGAGCACTTAGAATTAGTATCTGCAGTTAATCGACTCTAGACCACGTCAACTGGAGAGGGCTTTTATAATTCAGAGAAGTACTGCACTGAGGATTTCAAAACTGAAATTTCTGTTGCATCTCAAATTACCACACGCTTCTAAAGCCTCTTCTCCTTCTGGGATCATTTAAGTATCCAATTCCTTTTCGTCTGCCAAGGACAGACTCAGGTCTCACATAGTCCACGAAGCCCGCTTGCCCCAAACAACAGTAAGTTTTAGAACTGAAAGGGACTTCGGTGCTGGTTGAAGCAGGCCTTTAAATTCTCTTTGAGCACAATGAGACCAGTGAGGGTACATGCCTGCCCAGACTTCCTCCACGTGCTGAGTGGTGAAGTTAAAATTTGAACCCCATCTCCTGCCCCCACAGTTAGAGCTCCTTTTCTTTGCCACATCATTTCATATCCCCAAACTTTCATTGTCTGAATTACTCACTGCTTATATTAATATTCATGCTGCATTTTTCTCTGTAATATTTTATGTTTTTGTTTGTGTTTTCCCTCACCAAGTAAACTCTAAGCTCATGAGTATGGAAGGCATCTTATAGTATATTTTGGTAGTGTTTCTTTGCCTAATCGAATTACTTTTGGAACTTGATGAGTAACTCAATCTTCAATGATTTTTTTCAAGAATTCGAAGGAAAGTAATATCAAAGTCAATATGTATTTATGAAATATTATAATTATTTTGATTTTCTTATCTATAAATTGAAATCAAATAACTCAAGATAGTATGAGGGTTAATTAAGGTTCAATACATAAACATGCATTGTAAATCATAGTTCACTGTATAAGTGCAAGTAGCTATGATAATGTCACAATATTTTAAAATGAGTTGACAATTCTAAATATCTCTTGGGTTGTTTATTATCTATTGTGGAGAGGGGTATGATAGAGCCTGCATCTAAATCTAAAACCTTTGAAAACAGAAGCCCTGGACTCTGAGTCAGTAATCTTTTAATGGGAGTTCACTAGGAGAAAACTATAGAGATCAATGTTTTCCATTGATTCAGTGACATCTAATGCACCATGCCATCTAAATTGTACCCTCTTTTTACAACCTCTCCTCCAACCAAGAAATTTAAGTTGACACATTGAACATTCTGCTTTATGGGTTTGAGCATACTCTCTGACTTTGAATTTTATGAGACTCAAGACTTAATAAAATTCTATTATGCAACGTTTCTTTTTTCAAAGCTAAACTGTTATTATAAATTAGGAAAAATTGGGATGTAAATGAAATATTTACTTCCTTCTTTTCTTTCCCTGCAAATTTAAAAAGACAATCAGTAAAGGCCTAAGACTAAAGATGTGATTAATATGCATCAGCTTTTTCTCCTTCTAATTGGAAAAAATATGGTGAAAAATATTTCATTACCTGGTGGAATGAAATGGACAGACTTGGAATTAGTTGACACAGTGAGAGGCACGAAACATAGAAGGTGTGTGCAGGTTCCTCAGGGGTGATGTGTCACATTTTAGTCACCTGCCATGTCCATGTCTGCTCTCACACGTACTACAGGAAATGAAGGCGCTGGCTCATGTATAGACAGGGAGTTAGATTCAAAAATTTGCCCTCTACCAGTGTGTGAGTGCTAATGTAACATTCATGGGTGGGCATGAAAAGGGAATATTTTCTTCCATTTCTAAATTTGTAGAAGGAGATGCTGGCTGACTTACCAACACAAAGTAGGAGAAAAGCATTCTTTTTAAATATAAATATTATTATGATAGGAGAAAATAACAATTGGCTTCAGAATAATTTTGCTCAACCTCCTCTGTGGTCTAATTTAAGCATTCTGAGGTGGGAACCAGGAATTGGCATTTTATAGAATGCTTGAGGTGATTCTAATATGCAGTCAATATGGAGATCTGCTCTAAGCTTCTTAAAATGTGCTAAATGTACAAATCACCTGGGGATTTTGTCACAGTGCATTCTGTTTCAGCAGGTTTGGAGTGGCTCTGCATTGGTGACAAGCTCCCAGTTGATGCCATTTTAATAGTCTGTAGACCACACTTGGAGTAGCAAGGATCTAAGTTTATACTCTAGGATTCAAATTCATTTTATCTACATTTAGCTTGGGTAGTAGATGTCTAACACACACTCACACACACAACTTGCCCTAGGAAATATACATTTCAGAATAAAATGCATCCAATTTCATCTTATATTTAATGACCATGAAAGTATTAATGATGATTAGTTAACTTACTGTTAATGCATTTAAATTTGCACATTTCTATGAGTAGGGTACGCCAATTTGGTATTCCCAAGTTTTGCTAATCAGGACTCACCAATAGAGGTCGATACCAGGAGGGGAGGAGACACTTTCATTAAGTCCTTCAGATAAGTCTCACATTTGGGAAATACTTCTCTGAACAAGGATTTGGTATCATATTTCACACTGGAAGTTTATGAGCATTTAAAAAAAGGTAATGGATGAAACAAAATCACCATCTATATATATTATTTTCAATATATGTTAAAATACAACTACTTGCAACTTAGATGCTAAAATATGGGGGTGTGTTATTTTCTCACAAATTTTAAGGAGAATCCAATTAAAATATAGAAACTCTCCACACATCTGTGGCAGTGTCAAAATCACATATTTGAAAAACCACAAACCTTTGATTTATAGCCTGAGAAAGATGTGAGCATTGGAATGGCAGGAAATATCACCCTGCTCACTATTCCTAGGGGCATGCGCGTCCAAGTGCTTATGCCTTATTGAAGAGAATATTCTGGTCTCAAGACATCAGATCAACTGGCCACCTTCCTGCCTAGGGAGGAACTAAATGTCCTTCACCATTTGATCAACCAACCCAACAATTGAGTATGGTTTATAGAAAATAACTTCATGTAACTCTAAATTATGAGGAAGTTCAGAAAAATGAAACCAAGAACATATTTATTTCTTATCTGGAAAGCCAAAAGTCCTCTTGATCTTTCCCTTTAATGCTATTTATAACCCCCTTTTCTTGGTTTTATTTTTCTTGCCCTCTCTCTGAGCACAGCGTTGAGATAGTACACTGCTCAGTGGCTTCAGTCCTGGTTAGCTCATTCTTATTATTAGTTGTGGGAACTTGTTCAGCAAGATATTTAATTCCTTTAAAGTTTCAGGGTTCTCATCATTTGTTTTATTGTGAGGATCAAATGGGTTGATAGATTGGGAAAACTAAAGAATGAGAGATAATTATTTTCTTCCTTCTTTAGGTCTCCTAGCACCCTACATTCTCTCCATGCAGTTCTTGCATTTGCCCATTCATTTCCTGCGGCCTCCCACTTAATAAGTCATTTCCCACATTTCACCTGCATATATAGTGGAATTTAAACTGTGGTTTGGAAGATGATTTTCTTTCTTTTTTTTTTTTTTTAAATTTGCATATGGGCAGGAGGCACCAGGGATCGAACTCCAGACCTCCAGCACAGCAGGTCGGAGCTCTGCCTGCTGAGCCATGGCAGCCACCCTGGAAGATGATTTTCTTAAGGCCTGATTCAATCATTCCCTGACTACTCTGCCATCTCCTCAATTAATTTCTCTCTGCTTTTATTTCCAAAAAACATTGCCTACATTTTGGCCATTTCATCATGTCTTCTTTTATGTATATTACCTCTCCCCACAAATTTTTGAACAAAATGATATCAGGAAGAAAGTTAATCATTTTTATGCCCCCACAGTTCCTGGTACTTGGTAGATACTTCATGCAGGCTATCAATCTGAATGAATCTGCAAACTGTGGCAAGAGGTGACATGAAGATTTCAGTCAAATGTTGTAAATCATCTTACTCTTCTTTGCGGAAAGATGTGGGGTGTTCCAAATAACAAAAAATTAAAAAAAATCACAATGCCATGTTTTGAAACCTCCAATGCCTATTAAGTTTAGAATTTGTTAATTTCCATTCTAAAGTGATCCTAAATACAAATGCAGACTCTTTAAGAAAACTAATAATTGCATTCAATAATGTTCTTTGGGGTCTAAATGCAAACTTCCCTTCATTATCTTTTATCTTACTCAGCCTCTTCAGAGTAAGATCTCATGCCCAAGGAGAAAGCATCTTTAAGTGTTCCCCAAACTGGCACCCTTTGGGCTAATTTTTCAAAGAATAAACTCTAAGTTTCAGGAGAATGTGTTAATATATTGAAAGACTCTCGGAGGGGAATTTGAAAGTCTATTTTTATAATGCAGACTTCAGAAAAATACTGTTATTTTGTCCTCCATTTAATAAGCAATGTTTCCCTGACATTATTTTTTCCCTCCCTTTTTGGATTAAAAATTCCGTGGCAGGCCACGGTGGCTTAGCAGGCAAAGTTCTCGCTTGCCATGCCGCAGACCCGGATTCAGTTTCCGGTGTCTGTCCATGCAAAAAGAAAAAAAAAATTATGTTTCCGGTTTGATATTTTTTCCATGGAATGTTTCTAGTGAGTATAGCAAGGCGTATCTTCAGGGAAAGATAAGTCAGGTGATTTTCCATCCTGTAAGGATGGCAGCTTAGCTAATTTTGACCAAAGTTCAGAATCTGAATGGAGGTGATAATGCAGGATTTACTGAGTCCACATATCTATCTCTTATTGTGGGGTAAGTAGGCTTTTTAAATCTGATGTTAGAGAAAACAATAAAAGAACTAGATCAGAATGACTGAACTCATCTTACGGAAAGACAAGCTTCATGTAACTGTCACATGTTCCACTTCAGTGGTTTGGGGTATAAAATCGAGTAGATTTTCTTTGAAACTCTAAATGAAATGACTCAGTCCAAAACCAGCAAACTGAGGGCCTGGTTTTCTTCTGTTCCCTGGGGTTTTCCCCTTCTCTGAAAAGTGCAAGAATTTCAGAAATTCTAATTCAATCCCAAATTCAGGAATAGATACTAACACCTCAAAGAGAAAGATATAAAAACAAACAAAACAAAACAAACCGAAACAAAACAAAAACCCAACCAAGCAAACAAAAAACCAGCAGAGAATGGCTGAAATTTGATCTTCCTACTAGAGGGATGAATGTAGTTCTTTATCATGTTGCTGATAAATTCAGTCAAGCTGATCATCTCATCAGCCCTTGCAGCTTACAGAAGCTCAGGTAGACCCCACCATGGAAATCAAGTGGGCTGGAAGCCTGCAGATTCTTCACGCGTGGTAGGGAGGAATCTAATGCTCAATGCCCTAATGTTCCTGTGGGTTTTTTTTGGAGAGAAAGCAGTTCCTCTCACCAAAGTGGGTCTGATCTCCAATGGTTCTTCTGCTCTTTTTTTCTATTTATTTATTTATTTTTTGGTGGGTTTGTTCTTTGAATTTGCTCCCAAACATCCATCTTCCCCATCATATCCCCCATGCAGGATCACTGTTTGGTGGAGTGGATGTCCAGAATCTGCTCTGCCCCACTTTAGGTAATGAACCTAAGGCACCAGTATAGGCTGGTAATTTTGCCCTTGGTGTGCTTTACTGACTGTTGAATTTATTTGAAGCTACTTCATTCCAACAGAAAAATTCTAAGCATCCCTATCCTTAGAGAAGGTTAGGATCTCAAGCCCTTTCCTCTCACAAAGTTCTTTGCTCCCTGCAATTTTAAAATGTTATCCTCAGAAATTCTTTGGCCTTTAATAAAAAGAGGTTATAGGTAGAGATGTAGAACTATTCTTCTAAGGAGTCAGAATCCTATAACTTTGGTGAGTTAAAACAAAAACAACATTGCCATATCCTTTTCTTCTGCTGCTAGCCTTAAAATACAAATGGTTGTATCCACTTCAAAAAGTTCTGTTCCATCATGGAAATTGTTTCTACTACTATAAATGAAAAAAAAGTTGGAAGCAATCTAATGAAAGTTTATTTTATCTTCAAATATAAAAAGACAGCAAACAAAAATAAAAAAAAATAACTCTCAAGTTTGGCCTCATCAGATACCTTTAGTTAAAACAATTAAATATTAAAAATTTTTGTATAAAGTTTATATACAATAGCCTGAAAATTTATATACAACAACCTGTAAATTAAATACAATGGAATTTCTTAAAAACAGAAACATCTAATTATTGATTACCCTAAGATAAACTTCTGCATCTGTCAGCATGACTCTACAACTGCTATGTTTCTCTCAAAAACCTGTGTTCTTTATTGTGGATTGGGTTATCTGCTTGCCTTTGGAAAAGGTTATATTTCATGTGTTCATACTGGTAGGTTTGAAAAGTTACTTCTCGATTGGAAAATGAACTAAAAATTAGATTTCTAGGTTGCGGCGAAGCATAGTACTTTCTATGTAATGCTGCTAAATGTTCTCACTGAACATGCAATTCCTAATGTTTCTATTTAATCATTTTGTATCCAATCATTTGAGCTACACAATGACCAAATAGCACCTTACACTTAATTGAAACTGAAGCCACATCTAAATGCAAATACCTAGTGACCATAGTAGCAAACAGTGAAGAAGGCAGATAATGTAAGAAATACCATGTTTTTTTCCCTAAAATACTCTCTTTTAAAATATGTAGTTATAAAAATATACATAATTTTTAAAATGAAGAATAGCTGTGTGAAAGTTACCTAAGCATAGCATGAAAAGTTTGGACAAGATCCTTGCAGCAGGCTGATTCTATGGATTGAAAATCTACTTTTATTCCCATAGTAGGTTTTTAAATTGGTAATCGGTGCATAAGAGCAGTTTCTTTTGTTAATTATTATTTTTCATTTTTCTTGTCTCAGTGTAAGTCCTACTTGCCTCCAGCTTCTCAGGGGTACAGACTGAGAAAACTTTCGTTAAATTCCTGAGTGTCCATGTGGGAACATTCCGGGTGAGAAGGGAAAACTGCTGATAGAAACTGCTGATAGATGCCCACAGCTTCACTATACCCCATCCTCAGATTTAAAAGATAATTGCTTAAAAGCAGAGATTTCTTCAAAATAATTGGCCAAATAGACAAACTCTACATGTTGTAGAAGGAAAAAAAAACTATGGACTCTGGAGTCCTGCATCTAACATGCTCTGCAATCAATCAATGATTATGTGATGTCAAGAGGCATTTCACTTCTTTAAACATTGGTTTTATTATCTTTAAACATAGTAGTTAGGTTATTTCCAGTTACAAAATCCTGTACATCTGTCTGTTTGAACAATATATCCATTTGCTAATAGCTGCGAAAGTCCTCACATAATAGAAATTGAGACATATTTGGTCAAAAGTCCACTGTGACCAAATAATATTGTTTGGATATTTCTGGCCAGGGAAAGGTTGTGATTTGAGGAACCAATACTTGCAAACTTGAAAGGTACTTACTGTAATTGTGCTAAACACAGAAAAAAAATCTTCCCAGCAGAAGAACTTCTAGGAAGGAAGATATACGGGACAAGGCTAAGCCTCAGCATGGCCACCAAATTCGTACTCTTTTCCATGGAGTCCTGCCTGGGGTTCTTTGCTGAGGGAAGTTGGGGTCATATGTCTCAGATGAAGGTTCAGCGGTCTATGCTTTCTGCTCATGGAAGACAAAGTTTATAATTGGGCCAATCAGATTCTTTTTCATGGAAGATAAACTATGACACAGAGGTGAAGATTTGGTAGCAGAAAAAAGGGGAAATATGCAGAAGAGAACTGAATGATTTTAGTAACAAAGCACCAAAATAATGGTCTGCAAAGACTCTGGAAGACAATTTAGTTGATAACACTGTCTTGACTTCTGAGCAACATTTCCACAATTGTAAAACACAACCATTTTTTCTGCTACCCATTCCACCACCCCTTATTTTTACCCTCATTACTTTCAACCAAGAGTAAAACCAAAGAGCCTAGAATTTTAGGTACAGTGGGCTTTTATTGTTTTCCTGCCTAGCCTCCATTTATCCTATTTCTAGTTAGAGTATTCTGAATTTTCTCCTGGAAACAAGCCTAACACGCAATTCTTTTGGAGAAGGCTCTGGCAGAACACCCAGAGCCACTGAGAACGTCTTATTCCCTTGACCACAGAACACGGCTCAAGGGAAGCAGTGTCAGACTCAGGGCCTTTGTTTGCACTGTTTCATTGGTGTCTGTGCTGGGGTCGAGGGAGCTCCCTTTTCCTCTGAACTTGAATCTGAGGCAATGCAGACCTAGAATTGCTAACAGGCATTTTGTTATCTAATGGACTCTGAAAGCAAAAACAGTGAGTTTGAGAGTAGATTTGAGAGGTGAATTGACCCTGGGTCCTGGAGATACGTCTGGACCCCTATATCGAGTTTCTCTTGCAGCCAAAAAAGACAGTCCTATCCCTGAACTTTTCAGTCACATTAGAAGTTAATATACAGGCTCTTTAGCATAGGCAAGTGTGGCAGAGGTGGTTATATGGCATTTCTTCTTCTTTCTGGGAGTCATTCTTTTGCAAGTTAGGTTGGCCATGAGACCGAGTCCCAGCCAATGCAATGTGTGGAGAAGACATGTTCATCTTTTCTCTTCCTGGTTTATAAAATCTCCACTGAATAGAAGGCCGTGAGGCTTTATGGAATGGCAGGGTTACAAAACGGAAGGTACTTTGGTCTCCAAATGACCTTGAGGAAGGGACCTGTCTATCAATTCACTTCAGGCTTAGTGTGAATCAGAATAGATTATTGGGTTAAGCAACTAAAATTTTAGGATTTGTTTGTTATGGCAACTATTTAATATGGACTATTTTTATTTCTGTTATTTTTAACCAAAATTTAATAAACAGTTTCTTTCGCTGTTTCCCCTCTGCTCTTGAGTAGCAACACCAAAGAGGAAACAAGCATTACACAGATTAGCACATAGATTTTAATGTACCTTGTTAATGCCACCTAATGACTTTGTAAACTCTAAGAAACAGATAAAAGGAATAATGATGACAGACTATTTTCTGGCTTCAAAGCAAACACGCCACATGAAAACGTTATTTTCTTAGTTCATCTCTAGCTTGAAAATTTGCAGAGTTATTCCTTGCTGCCCTCGATGTATTGTGGAATCACCATATATATATTTTTAAGACATGAATGAGAAGAGAACTCCTAGATTCAATTATGTATTGTGCTACAGTTTTATGTAACTTTTAAATTAGATTTTATATTTATACCAACAATTTTATGACAGAGATATGAGGTTTAGCTTTATGATACATGTCAGTAGATTAAAGTCCCAAGGAAGAAACATACTCACTTTTACTCCAGAATTCAGATGTTATGTCTTAGTCCTGTGGTCTTTCAATTTTCCTCTCTTATTTGTTAATGTTTCTAAACTATGTGACAGCACAAATTTGTACATATCTGTGAATGAAGGATTATACAGTTTTTTAGAAAACAAAGTTAATGAATACAAGGGGTGCACCTGTAGTTTAGTGGTAGAATTCTCATCTGCCATGCAGGAGAGCCAGGTTTGATTCCTAGCCTGCACGCCAAAAAAAAAAAAAAAAATTTAAATGATACTGTGATAATGGGATATTCACATGGAAAAGAATGAAATGTGACCCCCCCACCAGTACAGCATACCAAAAAAAAAAAAAAGCTAATGAGTACAAAAGTGAAGTCTCCAGATAAGTGTATAAAGAGTATCTGCCATTTCATTCCACTAACAAAAATTATTCCATATTAAACCAATGAGGTGTCTTTTTGATGAACAAGCTGCTACTAAACCGTACTCAATGGAAATTATAACGTCTTGCCTATGGATCATGCCATAATTGCAAAGATTCAGAAACACCTCATACAAATTTGAAGTATTTTTATTAAAATAGTTCTATAGTCATTCTTGCTATAAATATAAACTTTACTTAGACTACAAAAATATCTTTGCCACACTCCCCACCCAGATATTTCTGGATTTGCAGTAGTCTAGTTAATGTACCAATTGTTTTTAAATGCTGGAGTTTATTCACCCATGAGTTTTTAGGTACAGCTTTAATTACATCATATATAGAGCAAGCATCTGTTTTTATCTTCTGGACAAATCCATTTTTCTCAAAAGTATCTTCATAACCCCCCAAAATATTCTTTATGATTCATACTGCTGAAATGATTTGTATTAGTTTCGGTTATGTTTTCTTTTCCCTAATTGTTATCACAATATTTAATTTCCTAATAATTTATATGCATTGAATCTGTATCACTGACTCTAAAGCATGTCTCCTGCAGACAACATATTCTTGGATCATTTTTTCAATCCTGTCTGAAAATCTCTGCCTTTTGATTAGACTGGTTAATCCACTCTTTTTAATGCTATTATTGATACAGTTGGATTAATATCTGAATTTTAATTTTTGATTTTTATATGTCACATATGCTTTTTGTTCTTCTATTTCTCCGTTACTGCTTTCTTTTGCATGAAATGAATATTTGCAAATATAACATTTTAATCTTTGTAATGGTTTTTTTCCACCTACGTTTTGTTTGTTCACCTTCTAGCTGTTTCCTTTGGCTTTCTTTCTCTGTACTCCATTCTTCTTATACAGGACTCAAGTCGTAGGATAAATACCTATACTGACTGAGTTTGGTCACATCTTAACTGAAGTAACCTCATCAAAAGGCCCTACTTACAATGGGTTCACACCCGCAGGAATGGATTAGACTCAGGAACATGTTTTTCTGGGGTATGTACAGCTTCACACTACCCCATAGTGTAAGAATGCAAAAAATGTGCTAAGTGTGGATTTTATTCCATGGAAAATAGGTAGTTACGAAAGGTTTTAATTAATTTAGAGACATCATGTCCTCCTATGCCCCAGAAAACTCTGGGAGCTGTGTGGATGACAGAATGACATGCCTGCCACTGGGGAGGGTGCAAATGTAAGAAAAAAAAAATCTACAGTTTCAAATCCTACTTTGTCATTAATTGGCTGATACCTTGAGTCCTCTGGCCCTTTTTGGAGAATAATTTCTTGAGTTTTAGAAGAAAGTACTAGACTAGAGGATGCCCAAAGCCCTTTCCATTTTCAAAATTCTGTGATGGTTCTACAACATTTTTGGCCATTCAGATTGTCTCATTGATGTGGTGGAGTAGTCCACTTCTTTGTAAACCTAATGTTAAGCATATGCATCCCAGCTGTTAGATTTTTTAAATGCTATGTTCAGTGATACTGCCAAACACATTTTATTATATCTAAGAAGTATTTGATACATTTAAGTAGATATTTAAATGTAATGTTTTAAGTGGCTCTGTCACATGTTAAGCATTATCCTAAATCATTAAGCTCCACCAAGAGGTCTGATATTCCAGTGACAAGACAATAATTGGGGTTTACAATCTATAGAAAGTGCAGATTAAAGGCAGACCAGGGAATGGAGATTGAGATCTGGGTCACACCAATCAGCAGCTGAGATGGTGATTAAGAATTGAGCATGGAGACTTGTCAGGAGCTGGCTGTGCTGTGGTCGCACGAAGGCTCTAGAGATAATGCCAAGGTCTTTAGGGAAGAGATGTATAACCACGAAGAAGCCAGCAATGCCATTCTAAGCAAAGGTGAGATATGAGATTGGTGGTCTGAGGAGGGCAAAGAACTTTAAAAGGGACAAAATAAATAGAAACCTTAATGCTAACAAGGTGCATAGCTTTTGAGAGGACGCTCAACTCTTGGATACTCAACTGAGCCTCAGTGTCCTTAAATGTAATGGGAATGATATTTTATCAAGTAATTTTTGAAGATAAATGTATGAATAAAGACTATCTAGCAAAGATAAATCTATTATTTTAATACCTGTGGTGACACTATTTCAAAATTTATAGGATATTTTTCATTTCTAATATGCTGCCCCATTTTCCTCCTAAGTTAATGCATCCTTGTCAAACAATATGTCCCAATTTTGTGTTTGAACATGTTAGGCATAGAGTATAAACAAAATGAACCTAGTAACTTGATAATACAGGCTTTTTTGAGTTAGACAAGGAGATTTAGGGATGCAGTCAGTATTGGTGAGCTGCTAGAGGTGGTAAAATTAATGAAGGTATTGTAGAGAGCAGTTTCACTAGAAAATGGGAAATTGATGATGAAATGCTTAAAAAATTTGATGAAAGTTGTAGTACTAAGTATGATTTTACTCATGTCTGGAAAAGTGACTTCACCAAAAATGCTAAGAAAACTTGTAAAAGTTAAATTTTTACTTGTGTAAAACACAAAGTATTTACAATGGCATAAAATGTCAAAATAAATCTAACAAAGCATGTGCAAGCTTTCTCTGTGGAAAGTTATGAATACTGATACTTTTTAAAAGTTCTAATTCAATGGAGAGACATAAAATTAATTGATTGAACAGCTCAATAACATAAAATGTCATTTCCTCCAAACCTATCTATGAATTAAATAAATTCCAATCAAAATCCAAAATTTTTAATTTAATAAGATAGTTCTATCATTCATTTGAAAATGGAACGTGCCTAGAAATACAAAGACACTCTTTGAAAGGAAAACAAAGTCATACTGGTTGCTCCATCAGATATCATGAATTTGTGAACAGCTGTAATAAGGCAATGTGATATGGACAAAGGAATAAATAAATTGATCAGTGGGTTAAAATGCAGAATCCAGAAACAGATCCATGCATAAATGGGATACATAACTTTTGACGAAGGTGACACTGCTTAGCAGTGGGGAAAGGACAGATTATAAAAATCTCATTATGATTTTGATTCTCACCCATATAGAAGGAAGTAAAATTGGATCCCAATTTTACATCTTACACAAACATCAATGTTATGGCAATTCAAATACCCTAGGTAATCATTACATTGCTGATTCATACCGGTCATCCCTGGGTAACTATTATTGACAACTTTTTTATTCCTAAAACTGTCAGTTTGGAAATTAAATAAGGATCACTCTAGTTATATAACTGACAGTAAAACACAAAACAAGGATGCTTATAGAATATATATTATAATAAAATAAATACATGGTGTTGAGAAAGGTCTTATTTTTTAAAAAGCACAATGCACTATGCATTAGGAAAATATTGGTAAATTTATTTACATTAAAATTATTAACTTTTTTATAAAAAATATTACCAAGAAAGTGAAAAGGCAAGCAACAGAATGAGAAAATATACATGAATTACATATTATCGACCAAGGACACATAATTCAAAATACATAATAATAGGTTATTAATCATAAAAAGTGGCAAAGATGTAAATAAATGCTTCAAAAGAACTCTACATGGCCATAAAACACAAAAAATGTCACTCAATTGTATTAAGAATTAGGGAAATGCAATTTAAAGGCACAATGATATACCATGCACACTTACCAGATGGCAAACACTAAAAATTTGATAATACTTGTGAGAACAGGGATTAGTGGAACATGCTTGGTAGGTCGAGATATATATTGGGGCAACCTCTTGAGTAAACAATTTAGCATTTCCTAGGATAGTCCCACTTCTCCACACCCTAGACAAATGAAAGCACATGTGTATGAAAAATATGTGGGCATTTTCTCAGTGGTGTTTTTGTAATTCAATAAGCAAAAACTAAATAAGCCAGATGTTTACCAACAGAAAAATAGATAAATAAGCTGGTACATATTCCCGCAATGAAAAACTCCACAGTAGAGAAAATTAACTAACCAGAGTATATCCATCAAATGAATGAAATTTATAATTTTGAACAACAACAACAAAAAAAGATTCATTTGAAATGTGAGTTCATTTACATGAATTTCAAAAATAGGCAAAGTGAAATATTGTATGGGAATGCATATGGTAAAATGTAAAGAAAAGTGTGGTGGTTTCATAGGGTTATGATAACAAATTTAGGAGCAAAGTTCCTCTTACCATATATGGTAATATTCACAGGCTCCATAGATGAGGTTGTGAGCATATTTGTGGAGACATTATTCAGCCTATCACAGAAGGCAAAGATGTGATTAGTATAAAACATCAACCAGCAATTACTTTTAGGAAAGGGTTGATGAAATATACCCACAGGGGACCCCTGGAGATTCAACAATTGTATATATCTTGACTTAGATTCCGGTTACAATGATACTCATGTTTTGTGTAATCCTTAAATTAGACATGCATGCTTATGCATTTCTATGTATGTGTTATATTTTACAATGAACAAAAGGTAAAGGAAAAAGGGATGAGGGCCACTAGAAGATTAAGATTTTTACTAGAGGGTGAAGGGGTGTGTGCAAAGAAGGATCAAAGAAGAAGGCCATTGGGGTATTTCAGACATTCCCAAGAGAGTGTATTTGTCTTGATGTCTTTCCTTTGAAGTGGTGAGGTGGAAGAGTGGCCTGGAACTTCTTCAGAGGTGGAGTTCCAGTTGTCACTTAATGAGCAAACCAT